>OX637533.1:47955694-48198194 GCA_951800035.1 Linnaemya tessellans | reverse complement strand
ATTTGATAGTTGTTAGATCAAACAAACTGTTCAAATAAATATGTTTAGTGTGACCACAAAACAAATTCTGTTTTCTTTTCAACAAGTTTAGCACAAATATGAACAAATATGTTTCATGCAAATATTTCACCAATGTGAACATACCTTTATAGGCTATAGGTATGTACTTATTCAATATATATTTTAATAAATTATAATATAATAATACTTTCGTTTTGAATTTGGGTTGCATTGATGGGACACATATCGTCATCAACAATATAACTTTTTTTTGCAAGGTATCTGCGACGAGAAAAAACAATTTTTAAACGTGTTTATAGGATATCCAGGATCGTGCCATGATAGTTGGGTTCTTAAAAACTCACCCATTTACGAAAAACTGCCTTCATATTGTGGAGGTAATATTTATTTATATGTATGTATTAATTATGTGTATATGCACATATCGTCACGGACGTGAACTCATAGTTTGAAAAACGGAACCATAATCAATAAAATACTCCATTTCAATTTTTTATAGTTACGTCTGTTTGCATTTGTTGTGAAGATATGTGCAACAAATTTGTATTTGTTAAATACAGGTCTCAGAAACTTTTCAACAAGAAATTGAGCTCAGGTCGTGTTGCCATTGAACACATTTTCGAAATTTTGAAGCAACGGTTTCGGCAACTATACTACTGTAAGTTAAGGGGAATGAAAAAAATTTGCCATTTTGTCAGAGCTTGTTGTGTATTACACAATATTGCCAATGAAGAATCTATTGAATTTAATGCTGATATAAAACCAGAGGAAAATGATGAATTTTTAGAACGCTCCGAAGTTTCAAGTGGAAATTTAGTTAGAGATCCAAAATGTCAATTAATATAAAGGCAGTGCTTGGAATAAACTTAAATCCCAAATGGGAACCTTTGATACACATTTATTTTTTATATTATTTATTATCGTTTTAAAAAAACAATCAATTAATAGTGTCTAGTATTCAGTCTTATTTATTTGAACTTAGTGTTTCCCATATATTTGTGCCCGTATGTGTTAGTTTTTCTCTAGATGTTTAACAAGCCTTTCGAGAAGTTCCACCTTTCGCGTTTCCAAAGCAACTGTTCATTCAGCACGTTCTTCTTTTTGCTTAAAACTTTTCTACAAGCATTTTGCGAATTTCTTCGTAATTTTTTTCTCGGCTGTCTGCATGCTTAGCTGCTTTTTCCATATACATTACAATTGCCCTTTTTCTCTTTGTGGAGGTTGATGGTGCCAAGTCTTATATTGAAAAAATAATTGAGTGAAATTTACTATCGGCATGTAGGTATATGATCAACAAATCGTACGTTTTCTAAATTAATATTATTTTAATAGTGAACTTTTATTTATGTTAATTGTATTACAGGATGTTAATTTTCTCTACAGGCTATAAGTTCAAATCTGCGAAACTGCAAATTGTTTTTTATTTTTATTTAATAAATGAATGTGATTACATTCTATTTATTTCTCAGAGTGGAATATTAAGAATATTTTTCATAGTCATTAAACCAGCAGAACGGATTAGTACCGATTTCGGGGCCGCTACGACATCTCATCACCGTTCTTTGTTCAATTTTTCCACTGTTTCAAGTGATGCTAGTTAGTAGGAATATCAACTATTTAACCAATGTTTTTTAACAAAAATTGAATATTAGAAGTTCTCACATCCATTTTTATAAGCTTTTACTCTTTGGTTAGTATGAAATTCCCTAACCCTGACGATTAATATTCCCAATATTCCATATATCTCTTTCGCTTTTTCCAGAGCCATCGGCTGCTGATATCTAAAGCTTTTGTTATTTATGTTCAAGAAATTGCGTTTTAGTTAACAATTTACAATGAACATGTAAACAAGAAACCCTACAGTTTTATTCCCACATTTTGCTAGACAGCAACGTAAGCATAAAATACTTACGTTGCTTACCTCAAGTTACCTTTTATTCTACCACATTTTGCTAAACAGTAACGTAAGCATAAAATACTGACGTTACTTAGTTTATATTAGATTTTAAATATTTTGTAAAGTTAGTGTTAAGATCGGTTTAAATAAATTAAGTTGTCACTCTGAAGAGCTGACAACATAAGACAATAAAAATATTGTGTTTTATTCTTACTATATGGAAGAATAATAAATAACCCATCTAAGTGTCGCAGTCGCTGAAAAACTTCGGATAAATATTAAATTAATTGAAATAAAAATAATTTATTTCAAGAATATAAAAGAAAATTGTATAAAAGTGAATAAACAAAAATTATTAGAACTTTAAAAGAAAATATACTAATGTGAGAGAAGAAAGACTTTTTGTTAAGAACGAATAAATTTTTTTTTACACAACAATTTATTAATTTATTAAAACTAAAAGCAACAAAGATCAACAAAAACTAAAAACTGTTTGTTGGCGAATAAGAAATGGAAAAATTCTAAACAAAAAAAGAAGAAACTTTAAAATTTTAGGAAAATAAACAAAACAAATATTGGCAAAGTTACTGTAAAAATTTGATGCAAGCAGAGATCTGCATCAAGCCGACGGGGCAATGCAGGAAAAGATCGCTGAATTAGAGGCGGTCCTGCGGTTGCAAGAACAAAAAATCCTCCAACAGCAAGAGCAGCAACAACGTGAACAGCTGCAACAGCAAGAGCAGCAACAACGTGAACAGCTACAACAACAACAACAATTACATCAAGAACATCAAATGCAACAGCAGCAGCAAATACACCAACAGCAGCTTCATCAGCAGAATTATCTCCTAATGGAACCGAAAGACATAATTCAGCAGTTTCGACAAATTAGACCGCTGAATAACAACCATAGTATGAATGGATTCATAAAGTCCATAGAGATTTTAATAGGTCTTTGCGGAGCTAACACTGCATTAATTAAGTTTGGAATCCAGATAACAATAAACAAATAAATAAAAATTTCAGCAATAATTACTATTGGAACAAGGAGAACGGACATCAAAATTTTAATCGAAACTACAACCGGCAAAAGTCCGAGTCAAACCCTAATAACAGTTGGAAAAATTCTGTGGCAAACAGCTCTCAATATGAGCCTAGGAGTAATTCTAAAAGAAATTATTTTCAAGAACAAAGCAGTGGAAACTTTGGAAGAAATCAACAGGAGCGATATCGTCAGAATAATAATGTAGGGAATTGGCAAAATAAGAATAATAGGTATAATGAGAGAGATAGCTTTCAAAACAATCAAATAAACGAAAGATGTTCGAATAGGACAAGTAATTCTCACATGAGTGTAGATCGGCAAACTACACATATAGACATAGCAAATGGGAAGGAAAAAAAAGTACATTTTTTAATACAGCCTCCCCAATCCAATTACCGATAGTGATACTCACTATTGGGAAACAAAAAATAAGATTTTTAATTGATACTGGCTCTTCAACTAGCATTATTAAACCTCACGTTTTGAAAGAAATTTTTCAAATAGAAGAATTAATGAAACCCGTTCAATGCAGAACAATTAACGGTACAAACATAATTAAATTTAAAGTTGTAACTCCCTTCCCAAAGGAATTTTATGCTCAAGGAACTTTAATTTGGAAAATTATTAATTTCAGCAATAATAAATATAATGGAATAATCGGAAAAAAGTTTTTGGTACCCCTTAAGACAACAACAAAAAACGAACATGGTTATATAGAAATGATTGCCAAAAAATTGGTTTTTGAGGAAATGTACTGTTCTTTCTTTGATGAGAATATAAGTGTATTGGAACCAGTTGCAAAAGCAAATGTCGCAGACAAACTTGATTTTTGTCACTTAAATGAAGAGGAAAGTAGAGCAATCAAAAATCTTCTTACTGAGTTTAAGGATTTATTTTATGTAGAAGGCGATAATCTTTCAGCCACAACCCAAACAGAACATCAAATCGTTACTACAATTGACAAACCACTCTATTCAAAAATACACAGATACCCTTAAATTCCTGAAGACGAAATAAACAAACAAATAAAAGATATGTTAAAGCAAAACATTATTCGTGAGAGCAATTCTGCATACAATAGTCCTTTATGGACTGTGCCTAAAAAAGCCGATAGTTCTGGAGAGAAAAAATGGCGATTAGTAATAGACTATCGCAAACTAAATGAATTTGCAATAGCAGACAGGTACCCTATACCTAACCTTAACAGCATTTTGGATAAATTAGGCAGAGCCCAATATTTTTCGACTGTGGACCTGGCAAAAGGCCCAAATACTCCTTAAGGAGGCAGATCGAAAGAAAACGGCATTACGAATTTATTCGAATGCTTTTTGGTCTTCGTAACGCACCATCAACCTTTAGAGATTGATGAACTCTGTGCTAAGAAATTTCATAAACAAGACATGTGTGGTGTATATGGATGACAAATTAATATTCTGTTCATCTCTGGTGGAACATATCGATAATATAAAGGATATATTTAGAACCTTAAGGAAGGCTAAGCTAAAGATACAAATTACGAAGTGTGACTTTCTCATGAAAGAAACACAGTTTTTGGGTCACATATTAACAACTAATGGTATAAACCAGATCCTAACAAAATCTCAATGATACAAAATTTGAAACTACCGAGTACTGAAAAACAGATTAAGTCCTTTTTAGGAATGACCGGTTTCTATAGAAAATGTATTAACAACTATACCAAAATTGCATACCCAATGACCAAGTATTTGCAGAAAAACACAAAAATTAATATGAATGACCCTAGCTATATTGTGACTTTTGAAAGGCTTAAGGAGCTTATAACGAGTTCACCCATACTGAGATACCCAAATTTTTCAAAACGTTTCAAAATCGTCACTGATGAAAGCAAAACCGCAATTGAAGCTGTCTTAACTTAAGATGGTCACGCAGTAGCATATGCTTCGCGAACGTTGAACAAACACGAAACAAACTATGCAACAATTGATAAAGAATTGTTGGCAATAGTTTGGGGTGTTAAATATTTTATGCCATACATTTATGAGAAAGAATTCGACCTAGAAAGCGACCATCAACCACTGAAGTGGCTCATAAGTGAATATGCAGGCAAAGATATAAGCCATAGGCAACAAAGATACCTGATTGACTTAGGCGAATATAATTTTAAGATAGAATATATAAAAGGGAAGTGCAACTATATTGCAGATTTCTAAGTGGAATCAATGTCGAAAGAAACGAGATAAATACATCAGAGGAGTTGATGAACTGCAATGAAACAAGCAATATTGGAGATTCTTTAGATGTTGAGACTGCACACTCTCAAGAGCAGGATCTCCACGATGGCATTCCAATATTGGATACGGCAGTAAATCGTTTTAAAACTCAAATTATTGTAGTGGATATTAAAGAGAAAGACATTGAAACGGTTTTTGACAATAAAAGAGGGAAAATGGGAGGTTGCTAACGGAAAAATAGGAATATTTTCCAAATTAAATGATCACGAATATTACAAGGTTCAACTGAAGTTGGTAGCGGAATTTCCAGACAGAAACAACTTTAAATTAGTCAAGTGTTCTTATTTAGCTAGAGATATTGAGGATGATAATGAAATCAATAAACAGATATCGCTGTTCCATAAATACGAAAGTGGACAATCAGGTATTTTAGCTACCTACGAGAGTATCAAGCATAGGATACATATATATCCACATTTGAAATTGTCAATACATAAAATAATAAATAGTGACAGTTATTTTTTTATTATATTTTTTATTTGTATCTGTATTTATTTTATTTGTGCGTCAGCTAAATATGACAGAAACCCAATAAAAAATAAGTTCAAAATAACTGAGACCCTTCCACCACAAATGAAATAATTCACGTCGATACTTACGTAAACAGTAAACATTCATTCATAATTTTTATCGAAAATTCTCAAAACACGTAATTTCATTCCATTTGCTCGACAGAAATAGTCAAACTTTAGTTAGGAAAATTAGAGCATTTTTAGCCATTAAAGGCAATGTTACCAAATTTGTGCTAGACAATGAGTTCAATAACGTCAATGTAAGGAGCTACCTTGATCAAGAGGGAATTCAATATCATTTTACGAAACCGAATAGCCATACCGGCAATTCGGATATTGAAAGATTCAACAATAGAAGAAAAATTTCCAATAAATACTCAAATCCTTAAGGCAATAATATTCTACAATAGTACTTACCATAGCGCAATAAAATGCAGTCCCATAGATGTACAAAATAAATTGATTGATCATACCATTATAAAAGAAAGATTAAAAGATGCTAAAACTAAAATAATCCAAAAAAGAAATAAATATCGCAAAAACTACATAGAAAGCAGAGAAGAAGGCTTTATAAAGAACTATAAAAGCCTAAGGCACAACGAACCACCAAAGTTTATTAAGAAAGGGTTGCAAAATGTGCATGAATCTAACGTTAAAAGGCCTTTAAAATATGAAGTTGACGATATAGACAAAACGAATCCTAATAATGGTGAAGACTATATTCACTTTGAGCATTTGTTTGAACGTTTTAATAACCTCAAAAGGTGTTTTAGAAACGAACAGGGCCTAAAACAATAAAAAAAATTAGAAAACGCTCTTATCGTCAATATTAAAAATCTTTTAAATTTGCAGATCCTGATGGTAATGGTAATGATAATTCTGGCAACTGAAACACAGGGAACACTATTGATTAATCCAATCACTGAGGAGACAGGTTATGCACAAATTAAGGTAGGGAAAGTTGAGGTGATAAACCAAACGATTACAGTATTGGACTTAGTTGATACCAAGGAATTATATCACATTTTAAATCAGGTCGAGAGTAATATAAAATATATATACCTTGATAACATGAAAATGATTGAAACAGAAATAAAAATTATAAAATCTAAATTGAAATCAATCACTCTGACGGAGCTAAGGAGAAAAAGGGGACTGTTTAACTTCGTTGGTCATGCTTATAAGTGGATGGCTGCAGTTATGGATGATGATGATCGTCAAGACATCCTTGAGCATCTTAGTGTAAGAGATGAAAACAATCTTAATACAATAGGTGCAGTTAATATGCAAATTTATATAAACACACAGTTTAACGAATCGGTCCAAATTTTAAAATCAGCTGTAGAAGAGGACTGAACAAATATTAGAAATGCTTTCACAAGTTTTAAGAAAAGACAGAGCGAAATTATTCAAAGACTTCTATATACAGACCAAATGTTCAAACTCAATTACCTCAAAGGAAAAATTAGAACATATTCAGGACAACATTGCTTCTGCTAAGAACCACATTTTTCACCCAAGTATCTTAACATCAAAAGAAATTGATAAATTCGAAATCGATTTATTTAAATTAAAATCCATTAAAGCTGAAGTTTCAAACTACAAAGATGGAATTCTGATTATTGCAATAAAAATACCAATTGACTACATTCAAACTGACCTAAAATTATTACACCTTTACCAAATAAACATTATATGGAAATTAATAAGCCAAATAGATATGTTATTGAAATTGAACACCATAGCCCAGTTCACAATCTCGAGCAAGTAGTCTAGCATCGTAGCATGAGCAAAATAATTGTACTCTACACCAACAAAATACATTGAAAATGCTCTCAAATACTCTCTCAATTTGCAAATGCTATAATGCAAGACCATTTGCACAGGATTGTGAATTGGGCTTATGTTTTTACTTATGAGGACAACGTTCATCTCAAAAATTTAAAGCATAGTAAACACTGCACTTTGTTGAACAACTGTAATTTTAAGTATAATAATGCAACCGACATTGAAACGTTTGAAGACGATATGATTTTAATAAAAAATGCCAACGACTTAGAAATTATACAGGACTGTGATGATCGAAAGCTAAGAATAAATAAAAATTATTTGCTTTTCTTTTATGATTGCGAACTGAAAATTAACAGCCAAATCTTCAAAAATAATAGAATAGCTTTTCAGGACAGATATTTTTACCCGAATAACAACTTTACAATTTCTAATATAGCACCAATTAATTTTAAGCAAATAGAACCAATAAACTTTGAGAATGTAAAAGAAATAGAGGAATTGAAACACCACACAAATATTTCCTATGGAATAAACATAGTATTTGTGCTTGTAATCGTAATTATATTAATTTTAATAATAAAAAATAGAAAGAATGTTATAGGAAACAAATTAAAATTAGAAACAAGCTAGAAACGGAAGATTTTGAATTAAAAAGAATAAAGGAAATGTATGTAAGTGTAGGGAAACCCTAAAGTTTTATTCCCACATTTTGCTAGACAGCAACGTAAGCATAAAATACTTACGTTGCTTACCTCAAGTTACACCTCTTATTCTACCACATTTTTCTAAACAGTAACGTAAGCATAAAATACTGACGTTGCTTAGTTTATATTAGATTTTAAATATTTTGTAAAGTTAGTCTTAAGATCGGTTTAAATAAATTAAGTTGTCACTCTGAAGAGCTGACAACATATGACAATTGTGTTTTATTCTTACTATATGGAAGAATAATAAATAACCCATCTAAGTCGCGTGACCTCGGAATGTAATCACATTCATTTATTAAATAAAAATAAAAAATAATTTGCAGTTTCGAACTTATAGCTTGTTAATAAAGCTAGTTTACTTTTAATAAAAAAACATTTAGTTGGCTTTTTGTACTCTTTCCCCCTTCTTCATAATATTTATCAAAAGTTTATAAGGGGTTTATGAAGAAAATTTAGAATGGAAATCTGTTTCATAAACATTTTATTACCATTTGATAATTTATTATAAATATGGCCCAAGTCTTTAGAAGTCGTACGATTTGAAACCTCTCGACCTCCAGAACATGTCTGGTAATCATGTACATATGTATGTATGCATTTGTTGTATGCTCACCAGATCTTGATAACTCCGCTTCCTCTGTCAAATCGTTGATGGATGATTCATCGGAGGCTTACATCAGTCTCGCTGTTTAGCAAATACTCCGGTTTTAGTGACACTTTTTCTTTTAACAGTGCATCGAGTTCACTAATATATAAAAATTTTAAAATATTTTTAATGTTTGTACTTTTTTGTAACAATTTGTTAATAAAAACTTACTTTTGATTGGGGCATGTTTGCCTGCTACGGCCGGTCTTACTACAGTTATTTACGCTTAATTGAGCTCCCCTTAATTGAGTTTCCCGCTTTATTACACTAAAAATCATTCGGTATACTTGCCTATGTTAAAATACCCGTTTAATTGAGTTCCGTTTAATTGCATCACCCGCTTAATTGTTTCGCAAATTAAGACCGCATTGCGAAAAATAAGAGCAAATGTTTCGTTTAATTGATTCCGTCTACTTAACTTTTTTTTTTTTTTGCTCCACAAACGTAAAAAAAAATTATTTTGAAAGTCATGAAAGGAATTTTTTCTGTCCATCGTGTAAAAGGGAACTTCAATTCATATGTTTTTTGAATTGTTTACATATGTATGTATAGTAGAAAATTTTCAACAGGAGAAGAGCTTGCGAAAATGATTTCGAGAAGCCATATTACTTTAAATATTAAACAAAAATTAAATTTAATTGATGATTCATATAATATGACAAAAGTGCTCTTTGCGAAAAATATAAGTGTTCTAAAGCCACAATAAATAGAATTTTAAAAAGCAGAGACTCAATTGTTGAAAAATCTAAAATCAGATTGTCAACAAAAAGAAAACGGAGCGGTGCCTGTTTAAATGTTGAGAAAGTCCATGGTTTAAACAAATGCGTGAATCGGGAGCCTTAGTTTCCCGCAACATAATTTTGGAAAAGGCTAAAAAGTTCGCTGTGGAAATGGGTGTTGATATCAACCAGAGTAGTGGTTGGCTTCACCGTTGGCAGAAAAGGGAAGGCATATTTCTAAAAAAGTGCAAGGAGCAGGTGCATCTGCCGATATTGATGCGGCAAACGCATTCCTTGATACTGTTTTTGTGTTTTAAAAACAAAGTGTTGCCTCTGGAATATTATTCGCAACACAAAGCGTGGATGACTCAATAGTTATGGCAGTAATTTTTGCTTTCCCTTGATGCTGAAATGGGAAAACAAAGACGTAAAATAATATTGTTCGTTGACAACGCATCTTCCCATAAAAGATCAGCAAATTTATCAAATATAGACTTGCAATATTTACCAGCAAATACAACTTAATAGCACAACCCTTAAATCAGGGCATAATACACAGCATCAAATCTTACTATCGGCAAAACATTATAAGGAAACTAATTTCAGCGATTGAAAGCGGAAAAATAATTTGAGATTTTATTAAGAACTTAAGCATTTTTAAAGCATTGCATATTATAAAAAACTCTTGGTGGCTTGTGAAACCTTCTACAATTGCAAACTGTTTTAACAAGGTAAGTTCCCCTCACTTGTTTGTGCAATAAATGTCACAGTCGCTACATTTCTGTGTAAATTTTATACTCTCCTGTCGATTTAGGAAATGGTATTGTGGAATTTAATATTGATGATGCACATCAAAAGGAATTCGAAAATTTCGTCCGCTGCAATGATAACGTACCATGTTGTGGCACACTTACAGAGCAGGAGATCATTGAAGAAATTGAGTATATTTCGCCCTCAGACTCTTCCGAAGATGAAAGAAACGAAGATATTATCAGTCCTTCTCCAACAAAAGAGGCACTGAATTGTCTCCATGTACTTCGAGATTTCTGATTAGCACAAAATTATTGTTCACATGAACTTGATGATATAGAAAAACGTATTATCGAAGGCCTTAACAAATCTAAAATTCAAATGTTGATGACTGATTTTTTTAATCACATTAGTTGACCATAAGCACATACTTATGTAAAGAGTTTTGTATAAAATATAATATACATTTCCATACATATACATATTTTTAAGTTTTGATCTCCTTTTATATTGAATTTTATGATATTTGTTCCTCTATAAACATTGTACGATGAACGTACCTGATTTTTATTTTGTTTAAATAAACCGAAACAATTTTTGAACTTAATATGTAACTAAAGATATGAGTTTTATTTTCCATCTACGCATGGGTGTTTCGCTTTATTGCACATATTGCTCAATTAAGCGATTTTCGGTTAATTGCGTCAAAAGTCGTGCATTTTTAGAAACTCAATTAAGCGGAAATAACTGTATTATTCAGCGCAACTCTCTTGTACTGTCTCTCTATCATAAAATATTTGGCTTCTACTTGAGATGCCGTAAACAAATAGCCGTTTCCAAGAAGACCTTCCTAAATTTTTTGCCACATTTGTTTTTTAGACTTCAAATCCTTTATCTTAGATATTAAATATTTTACATCTGAGTCGACCCACACATTTACTTTTGGCTCCTTACTTTGTTACCATTTGCCTCTGCTCTTGAATTGGTAACTTCTTCATTCGGCGTGAAAATTATTTCGTCATATAACGCACCATTTGTAACATCCAAGGTAACATTGCTGCTACATATGTATTTCATCTACATATACGTATTTATGTAAGTTCAAAGATATTCACCCTTATTCTACTAGGCGTCGGCAGCACAAGATGACGCCGTTTTTTATGTTTTGTTGCCAATCGGTATTCCATATGCTAGTATTGCCATTTATCGATTACTACCAGGAAATGTTTGATATTCTATAAGAAAATTTTATATTGATATTGCCATGAATTGCCTTTCATTCTGTCGTCGGGTTTTTTTGCATTGTGTTGTGTTGTTTTAAAACAAAAACTAAATTTTAAAGAAAATATAAAAATAATTAAAAAAAATGGAAAATCAGAAAATAAAAATAACAAATCCCAGCCAATTCGAAAAACTGGAGGAAGAGTTGGAAAAAAATCCAGAACTCGCCAGAGGATTTCGCAGGGGCACTATTCCTGTTAATTTCAAGCAACAGTGGGAATGTATCGCGACTACATTGAATTCCCTTGGTCCACCAATTAGAAGTTCAGATGGATGGCGAAAGGTAAGGTAAATGCGATGTTAGACATGTTGTCTGACGAATTATTTTACAGATTTGGAGACTCTTAAAGTTTAAAGCCAAAAGAAAATTAACAAAAAACAAAGCAGAGTGTAAAGCTACGGGAGGTGGTGTATTCCAGCAAGCCATCCTAAGTCCCTTGGAAGTAGCTGTAGCAAATCTCCTACAGTTCCAGAAGCAACTGTATCCTGAGGGTATGGTTCAAGGAGTCGCAAGCAGTGAAACTGAGCTGCTGCCAGAAATGGAATCCAGCATTGACCTAAACTTACTACATTTGCTTGAAACGGTAAGCCATATTTGCTGTCCACGTGTACATATACATGCGACCCATTAGTATTTCATTATTACAGGAAAGTGCACCCAAAAACAAAGTTACTGCACCATTAACAGCCACCGCGCCGTCGACATCTGCAGCAACTCAATTAGCTGAGCCATTAACTACAACCGCATCTTCATCACTAGAGTCCGAATCATATAAGAAAATCATTTTTATTTCAATTTATATAGATTTTTTCGACACTATTTTTAAAAAAATATAAACAAAACGAACCAGCTGACTCAAACATTAGATATGTGTGTTGCTTTTTGGTAGCATTATCGATAAACAGGCAACGTCACACTACTTCTGTTAGGGAATATCGTTTTAGTATTGATGTTGTGTTAAATTGATGTCGCCTTAAAATTGACAACGATATTGGCGACGCCAAGTGGAATAAGGGTGATTATAAATTAGTAAATATTAATATGTACATCCTAAACAAGATTACTTACCACTTTATATGTTCCGAAATGTTCCAGGGGAGCATACAATATCAAGTTTTCTTTTTTTGGCATCCATGGTAAAATTTTTGTTTTTTTGATTGCTTTATTTACATTAATGCATGTGTTAGAGATGTAAAGGTAATATATATATATATATATATATATATATATATATATATATATATATATATATGTACATATGCATGTGTTAGAGATGTAAAGGTAATATATATATATATATATATATATATCTATGTATATATATATAAATATATATATATATATATATGAATACTTCTTATCGCATATTATTCAGGTCACCGAATATCCAATATTCAACATTGATGTATTGTTATATGTTATTTAACCAGAAAGAAAATTATAAATTATGTACAAAAAAAAAACAAAGTGGATATACCCTTAAAATTTTTGTTTGGAGGGTAAGAAAATAAGTGCAAGAGCTTCAATAGAAGTGCTGTTAATAAAATATTTCGCTACGAATTTATAATTATTAAAATACATTATATCAAGTACCAAAAACATTATATACCGGGTAGTCAAAACAACACATATATTACAACGCTAACGTTTTTAGTGATCAGCTGTCTTGATTAACCTACAAGTTTATACAATTTTTCCATTCGCGTACTTTTTTGTGCAAGAGACATTCTGGAGAGTAAAATTTTCAAATAACCTAGAATTTACGCAACTACTGGATTTTACTGGATAAGTAAACAAACACACCTAGTGTATATAGTGTAAAAATTGAACAAATTGTTTTACTTAAACCTACATTCCTTAAAAATAAAATTTTTAAGCTTAAATGACGAAGCTGAGACTAACCTGGTTCTACTCTGCCCTACTCCCTTCTCCCTCTAAGTGACCCTACCAAAAAAAAATTTTTTTTTAATTTATCCCAAGCAATTATTTTTAAGAGTTTTATGACATAGGTGAACTGTTTCCCCCACAGCCCTTGCCAGAGCGACACCGCCAAATTACAGTTAAACATTTTAAATTTACTAACTAAATATTTGGAGGGTATTTAAGATTCTACCCGGTCGAATATAACGTTTTTACTTGTTTTCGTATAATATCGTATGTCAACGCCCTCTAAAGGGTATGGGGTCCAAAAATAACCTATATCACGTTTTCCACAGACGAACATATGGGCATTGCTAGATTGTCTTACAGTCCAACCTAAATTACGACGCAAAGCGCAACGTAATTTAGCGCTTAGTTTTTACACTGAAATGAAAAACCTAAATTAAAGCGTTTACGTTGCGCCATAATCAGTAATGTTTACTCATTTTGATTAATAACACCTCTAATAAAAAATAAGAAATTGAGATGAACACGCTAAATTGACCTAAAAGTAGGTAAAGTTACATCATTTAACACTTCAACAAAAGAACAAGAGGGCTTTTCCAACAAACTTTTCTTTACACGCTGTCAAAATTGGATTTTCCAGTTGCAAAGCGTCTACGCCGTGTTATTTCGGTTGGTCTTATACATTTTGTATGGGCAGGAGAAATTTTGACAGCCAAACAACGCTTTGCGTCCTAATTTAGGTTGGTTTGTTAGACTTCATCACTGTTCAAGAATATACATACTTTATGGGGTCCAATTCTTTTTGTAGGGTATTAAAACTGTATTTTTGTGGGGCCGCTCTGGTAAGGGCTTTGGGGCAGACATTTGACCGTTGTCATAAAACTCTTTAAATAAATGTTTGGGATAATTATATACAAAATTATATATAAAAATTTTTTTTGATAGGGCCATTTAGAGGCAAAGGGGGTGCTGTTGGCTGAAGTAGTAGAACACGAGACTATGAAGCGGAGGGTCGTGAGTTCGAGCCCGCGCTGAGTCATGAAATATTGTGTTGAATTCTTCTAAACAGCATTAGTGCGTGGTTGTGTTAGTTGTTGCCAGCCTGTTTCAATGATGAAGGCATAGTCACTGATCACTGAACATAATTGGAAGCGCGACTGACACTATCATGTACTAAAAGCAGAGTAACAGCACCCACCTTCGTCGGCCCTGTAGCAAAAATTAGCCGGCGAAGTAAAAGGTTGAAATAGCTAAAAAAAAACTGTCTATCTTCTCATCTTTCCCAATCTGTCACCTGAATACTATCCCCTCGTTTTCAGTTTCGGCGCAATGCATTGCATATATAGGGGTCATCCCCTGAGAGCTGGTCCTACTCTTGCAAGGGGGTAGGGCAGAGTATTACCAGGTTACGTCTTTGCTTGGACATTGAAGCTTAAAAATGTAATTTTTAAGAAATGTAGGCTTAAGTAAAACAGTTTGTTAAATTTTTACCCTATTTTTTCATAAAATAAAGCCCACTAAAGAGGGTGGGGTCCAAGTTTTTTTTTTATGGCTCGAAGTTTAACGCGTAGGACCTATATATATATATATATATATATATATATATATATATATATATAATTTTACATATAACAAAAAAACTTTAAAAATTATGTTGTTTTTTAGAGGTTGATTTAGTTCGTCTTAGGGGAACTTTTTTCCCTCTTGCCGACTTAGCCCATTTTCGAACTTAACCTGTACTATCCTTCAAAGATATATATATACCAAATTTCAAGAGTCTGGCTCTTTTCGTTTGGACTGAATCGTGATTTCCACAGGCGGACGGGCAGACAACCTCAGATCGTCTTAGATTTCATCACTGATCAAGAATATATATACTTTATGGTTACTCAGATGGATTTTTCGCTGCGTTACAAACGGAATGACAAAATTAATATACCACCTTCCATATTCTTTTTTGGAGGGTGTAATTAGTAAATTCGTTACTAATTAAAAACTATATGAAAAACCAAGAACAAGTTTAATAAAAAAAGTTGTCTTAATATTGTAAAGAAATTGTTCATTGAAGAAACGCACATTAAATCATAGCACCTTTTGTTTGTAAAAATTGGTTAAGAATTGATGAATATAAAACTGAAAAATTGGTTTAGTATTTAATGGTGCAAAATCATACTGTTCGAAAATTTGCAAGGAACAGGAACCGAAGTTACACATAAACATTGTGAAATAAATAGAAGATAGCAGCGGTGCGGCATATGACAGTTTTTATCTCAACCATTGCTTGGCAACATTGATTTCAAGTTTTTGTGTATAATAAGTAGCCGTTGTGTTTGTATATGCGAGAATTGCTAGTAAATGTGCAAGTGCGCAGCACTTTAATGTGTTTTATTGCTATAAATTTTGACGTGGAACATGACTTTACACCAGTGGTGTTCAGCCTATAGAACAATTGTTTAAAAAATTTACACACATTTGTTATGCTCTTATAAAAATTTTCATTCAGTCGTCGTTGAGCAAGCGATGAGAACACATGCGGATGGTCATTGTCATTTTATTTCAGAAATTTATTAAGCATTGTTGTTGCTTCTTGTTGGACGAAGCGATTCAATTACTATTGAACACGAAAACTAAAGTCGAAATTGAATAAAAGCATACACGTTCACGAAATTAAATGTGAAAAGTAATTTATGATAAAGATGCTTTTCATAACATTCAATGCCTTTTATGTTACAAAACATTTAAAATATATATAATTTTTTTCCACTACTTACTTATGTGAACAAATTTTTTCATACATGAAAAATGTTTGTTCCAAGCAGCAAAATAAAATAACTTCTTTGAATTTAAAAAATATTTTACTAATTCGCAATTGCCATGCAAGTATTAACATGGAATGTTTAATTTAAAATTTTCAAAGCGATTTTAAAAATTATAATGAGGAATGACACAAGCTTTAATCTTTCATAAAAAACTTATTTAAATAGATTTTTTTTTGTTTTGATATGGATAACTCCCCGATATTTTTTTTTTATTAAAATTACATTCACTTAATAAGTGGTTTATATATGTATGGCAAAAACTCTGTCTGTTTTTTCCTATTTTAAGCGTTTGACATTATGTTTGCTGGGCAAAATCTCTCACCAATACATCGTCATTTTTATTTTTGAACACCACTGCTTTAAGGCCGAGACACATAGAATCCGTTATACGTTATACGTCGCCTTTTTCAACTGACAGCTGAGTTAAAATACATGCTTTCTTATGTGAGTTGTCACATTCAGTACTTCTGCATCAAAGCAAAGTACGAAAGTTGGCCAACTTTTAACTTTTGACGTATGTACGTTGAATACTTTGACAGAAATCGATGAGTTTTTCAAATTGTTATAACTAATTTTTTGTATTGGAAAAATTAAATAATATACAAAAAAATTTTATAAAATATATAAATTTAACATAAATAACTAAAATGGGGGACATACAATTGATTTAATATCCGCCAACAAAGTACTCATTGTGCCAGCCTTTTCCGTCAGTTCGTTCATGTCAGTTGAAAAAGGCGACGTATAACGCATGACGAACTCTATGTGTCTCGGATACAATCAAAAATCCAATTGGTTGTTGTAATGATGTATTTGTTGCCGTAGTACTGCCCCTTATATTTGTTACACCATGCACATAGGTATGACTATAACAAACCGAATTCGCAACAACCACTATGCCAACTGTTTACTTTACTTTTCAGCTCCGTGAGATGACCGCTCATTTTACCTCAGCTCAATTTACTAAGCTAGTTCATTTAATATCTCAATCATAATGAAACACCCATGGTGAAAGATAAATGGGATGCCAGAAACTATAAGGATAATAACGTGGAGTTTCAGAGACAAATATCGCTTTTAACATATTAAAAATCATTCGGAAGTATAATGCGACTTTTTGATGCGGTGGAGTATGAACTGACATATATATATATATATATATATATATATATATATATATACATATATATATATATATATATATATATATATATATGTATGTATATAAATACATCTATATATACATATATACATATATATACATATATATGTATATATATGTATATATATATATATATATATATATATATATATATACATATATGTATATATATATTTGTGCTGTGATTTTTGAAAACAGTTTGTAATTTACAAATTGTGAATTCTCAGATGGCATAATATAAGCGGTTTTTAGCTTTTCAAAACTATGGTTACAGTCTACCAATGAAACACATATAGACACTGCGTAACCATCAACAAATAAATTTAGTTTAAACAAGTAAAAATGTTATATTTGACCGGTTCGAATCTTAAATACCCTCCGAATATTTAGTAAGTAAATTTAAGATGTTTAACTTGGTAGGACAGAGTCCCTTTAAGACATCTCTGTACCCAATTTTAAATCTCAAGGGGAGACGTTTCACATCTGCAAGATCAGAAAACATATCAGCTTCTTATAGGGTTAAGAAATAAAAATTGTTCAATATATACACGGCCTGACGGACATGCTCAGATCGTCTTATATTTCATCACTGATCAAGAATATATATATATATATATATATATATATATATATATATATATATATATATATTTTTTTTTTTTATCTTGGACCAGCAATCAGGGGATGACCCCTATATATGCAATGCATTGCGCGGGAACTGAAAACGAAGGGATAGTATTGAGGGGACAGATTAGGAAAGATGAGAAGATGGACAGTTTTTTTGTAGCTATTTCAACCTTTTACTTCGCCGGCTAATTTTTGCTACAGGGCCGACGAAGGTGGGTTCTGTTACTCTGCTTTTAGTACATGATAGTGTCAGTCGCTGCCAATTATGTTCAGTGACCAGTGACTATGCCTTCATCATTGAAACAGGCTAGCAACAACTAACACAACCACGCACTAATGCTGATCAGAAGAATTCAACACAATATTTCATGACTCAGCGCGGGCTCGTACTCACGACCCTCCGCTTCATAGTCTCGTGTTCTACTACTTCAGCCTACCGCAGCTTTATGGGGACTCAGATGGATATTTCGCTGCGTAACAAACGGAATAACAAAGTGAATATACCCTCCAATTCTTTTTTGGAGGGTGTAAAAAAAATTATATATGTGACCTGCTCCACGAAAAGAGACGTCTGCGCCGAAAAATTTTTTTTACTTGTTGAGTTACTCTAGGAAAAAAACGCTCTTTCAAATGCCGCAAACCGCAAGTTTCTATGTCTTTTAGTTTTTTTACAAATCACCTCTAAAGATGAACATAATTTATGAAAAAATTTAAAAATTTGATATAAACAGATAATATATATAATATTATCTAGTAATTTGGAAAACAAAATTATTTAGAAATAATTTTCATAGAGGCAACACTGCATAGTAAACATCGTACATAGTACCAGAGAGTCGAAATACATCGCCAGATGATCAGGTTGAAGAAAGAGTTGCATAACCATGCGGAAAACACGACGGAAAAACGAAGCGCTTTTTTTAAACGCGTTTTTCTCAATAACTTCTTTTCGGAGCAGAGGTCCCTTTTCGTGGTGCAGGTCACATATATATATATATATATATATATATATATGGGAAGAGAGATGAAGCAAGTTCAGTCCGATGAGAGACGCTAACGAATCAAGACGTGTGTCCGAAAACGAAGACGCCTTTTATATTAAACTTCATATATTTCTTATACTTTTTTTA
This sequence comes from Linnaemya tessellans, assembly GCA_951800035.1. NCBI lineage: Eukaryota > Metazoa > Arthropoda > Insecta > Diptera > Tachinidae > Linnaemya > Linnaemya tessellans. Next base: position 48,178,926 of record OX637533.1, on the reverse strand, counting down.
CGTTTCTTTCATTAAAACTAAATAATTAAAATACATTATTAAAGACAACATATACGAGTATTTATTTAAGAAATAAAACTCCACATTTGGGGACTCAACCAAGGTGTACACATATTTGAGTGAACGTGTATTTGCTATAGAAAAAAAAGATACTCAAAGACAAAAGTCGTTAAGAAGAAAAGAGAAATGTAACAAGTAAAAGTGCTATATTTGGCTGTGCCGAATCTTAAATACCCTTCACAGATGTCATTCTTTTCGTTTAAATTTTTCGGCTATGGAAGCTATTTCTAATACCTCTGAACGTCTTTCAAAAATATTATATATTTTTAATTTACAAACAAAAAGAAAAAATCCGTTTCATGTATCTCAAAAAGTTCTAATTGTCCAACTGTAGAATCGTATTTTATATTCTTTTGGTTTTTAGCACAAATTTTTTCTTCCTGATGTATCAAGTAGGTATAATTCATCATAAAAATCAAAAATAGCAAATTATATGTTTACTTTAATGATTCAGAAAATGTCGATTTTCCAACCATGGAACCGAATTCTTAATTTAAAAATTTTTCATACTAATTCTTAGCGAAGTATAAAATATGTTTAATTCACTGAAAAAAAAAACCAAAAATAGGAATTTATGTGGGTACCAAATGTATGTACCAAAAAATTTCGATTTTCCAACCCTGTAGTGCGATTCAGTAACTTTTAACGATTCGGTATCTGTTTAATTTGTCTATGTTTTTAGCTGTTTGCAATAACGATTGTGTTATTCAGTATTCTTGTGTTAAGAGAAGTAAACAAACATTGAAATTAAGTGGCAGCTCTGTGTAAATATATGAAAAACGCAAAGAGAAATAAAGAAAACCATATGTGCAATTTTCACACTTGAAAACAATCTGCTGCCGCCAATTAATTTTTTTTATTATTTCATTTAAATTTTGCTACAGGTAAGTAAATTGATGTTTTTATTATATTTGTTACTACATATATATTGTTTTTTATTACTAGGATGTCACTAAACGTTCCCAAAAGAAGCCGGGCCACAGCCGAACAGTTAAGTCATATGGTTGACTTCATGGCAGAAAATCCGGGACTACCTGGTGGGAAGTTCCAAAAAATGCACGGAAAGTTGGCTCATGACAATAAGTGGGCTCAACTAGCGGAGATTTTAAACAGTTTAGGCGGTGCAACAAAAACTGTTGATCAGTGGCAGACTGTAAGTAATCATACTTGTACACATATGTATAGCTATTTCCATATATTAATATTTTAAATATCAAAAGGTTTGGAGAGATTTAAAAAGCCGCACAAGTGTAAAGGTTCGCGACAGAAAGCGGCAGCAGGCTTTGACTGGAAATAGACCCGTCACCCAAGAGATTACGGATCTCGAGAGGAGAGTCGTTTCCATAATAGGAAACGAATATATTGAAGGGCATGATTCGGTAAATGAGAATGTGCCAATGAATGAGGTATGTATAAAATGTCAAGTAAAATATGCATAGGTTTTTGAAACGTAACTAATCTTTCAACATATTTTTTGTAGGAATTGCAACTAAGATTGGAAGATGGTGAGGACATTGTGTTACTGATGTCGCCAACCGAAAAAGCAGTCGAGTCAATGTGCGATAGCCTCGACACTCCTGCCATAAATACTCCACGGAGATCTTTTAAAAGAAAACGTGGAGGGTGTAGCACTGATATCGAAGACAAATTTATGGAAATTGCAAATAAGCAAGCAGATGCTATGAAGGTAATTTTTTAAAATAAATATGTATGTATGTAGATATCCCTCATTTATTTACTAAAACATCACAGCTTAAGAATTTATTTTTTTGAGTTAATTGTGCAAAACAATTTTTAAACAAAACAAATGTTTTTAGTTGTGTAGTGGTTTCAATAAATGTGCGGTGTGCATATATTTAAATCATCTTTTGCATTAAATATTCTTTGCTATTATTACTAAAGAATATAAATATGCAATTTATATTTATCGTTATTACTATGATAATTATTATTACAGTCTAATATATTTTTCCACCAACAGATGCTAGCTGAAAGCTCTTCCACGACGCAGCAGACAGTGAAATATATGGCTGATGCAATTAAAACGATGGGGGAGGGTTTAAAGGCTATCGCTGACGCCACAAACAACCTAGCAAATTCCATCAATCGTTTGTTATAAATATGTGATAACTTTAACTTCTATTTTTTTAACTTATATAAATATTTGAATTTTGTGATATTTTTGTTTTGTATATATTAAGATATTAATTTTAAGTTTAGTTATAATATTGATCTTGAGGCTTATTTTTATAAAAAATAATTATAAAACTATTTATTTTATATTTTCAATATTTCGATATCCTCTGGATATTTTCTTCAGAATAACAATTTAAAATTAATTATAATATTTTAACAATAACAAAATTTGAATAATTTGAAAAATTTTGTTATTGCTAAAATATTATAATTAATTTTAAATTGTTATCCTGAAGAAAATATCCAGAGGATATCGAAATATTGAAAATATAAAATAAATAGTTTTATAATTATTTTTTATAAAAATAAGCCTCAAGCTCAATATTATAACTAAAATTAAAAAATCAAAGGCTGAAAAATTAGAACTATATAATTTTAAGTTTTTAAATTTTGTTTTTTTATTAGATATATTTAAGTACCTTTAAATGAAGTTTTATTTTATTTTTTTTTTTTTTTGTTAATCCGAAAGACTGAATTTGTTTTGTTTATAACGTTTTATTAAAATATATAATTATTAAATTAAATATTTATATGTTTTTATTTAAGACTCAAGTAAAAAAATTATCGATTATTCGATCTTGAACACGCTTTGCTATCGAGGATGGCGCATCTTGGGTCATGAAAACATTATCCGGTTGTGAAATTAGCAACTCATTGTTAATCTCGTTTCTTTCTTCAGTTAAACGCATATTATGCAGTACTGCACACGCACTAACTATTTTTCCAGCAAAGGCTGGATTATACAAAAGCATTCTCTGCTGTGATAAGCATCGCCACGTTCCTTTGAGAACACCAAAAAGTCTTTCAACTGGGTTGCGAGCTTTGCATAAGGCCTCGTTATAAAGGAACTTGGGACTACCTTCTGGTTGATTTATAAGAGGAGTCATTAGCCATGGCTCCAATGGGTACCCAGAATCACCTGTGAATAAAATTAAATATAGTACACTAATATATATAAATGAAATTTATTTGTTGGTGGTTAAGCAATGTCTATATGCATTTCATTGGTGCTTTACCAAATCATCAGTAGACTCTAACCACAGTTTTCATTTATATATAATAGTATTGTGACAACAATGTCTCAAATAAAAATTTCATTATAGTACACTAAAAAATTAAAATAACTTACCGATCAAAAACATGTTATGATTTCCATTTTCAAAGCTTCTCTGCATGACTCTTCGAACTGCAGACGAGCTCCATATATAAGAATCGTGTCGGGCTCCCGGATATTTAGCATTGACATTCAATATTTTAAGGTATGGATCACATATCTAACAGAACAAAAAGCGTTTCTACATATATATAATATACAACATAACACTTTGATTCTTTTACCATTTGCACATTGATTGAATGGTATCCGTGATGGTTGACGTAAGCCTCCTCATGGTTTCTTGGTGCCAAAATTGACACATGTGTACAATCGATGGCACCAATAGCACCTCCTACAAAAGGTGAGGGTGCTGATGCAAAAATGACTTTTGCAGCTTGGCGCTCTACTTGAGTCATTGGAAATTTCACGTATTCGTAAAACATACTCTGGCAAATTGCATCAGTTACACGGTGCACACAGCGACTTATTGAGGACTGGCTCATAGATACGCCCCATTGTTCTCCAACAGGCCTTTGGTAGCATCCAGTTGCCAAGAAACGCAATGTAGCTAGCACCTTGCAGTGCAAAAGATCATTATTTACATTACAGCTAAAGTTAACAATATTTACCTGCTTTTCCGGTGATATTGCTGTAACTCTTGACCCCTTCAATTTACTATTAAGGCGAGAAACAAGATCTTCTACTAAATCTGGTGTTAGCCGGTAGAGTTTCTGAAACTCCGTACTTGGTAAATCGAAAGGGTTGTCCAATTCTCTAAGAATACGCCTATTGACTGCTGGAGCAGTTGTATTATGCTCATTCCGCGACAATTCGTATGCTAAATATTCGAAAGCCATTTCATACAATATTTAAAATTGGTAACTTTAAAATTAACAACACAAAATTTTTTGTCGTTTACCTAACAAAAGTTGAATAGAAAACACAACACAGCTGATATCAAACACTAGCGAGTATCGTTAAAAATGGTACAGAATAGTAAAATCGCTAAATTATTGTTATTTTTATTTTATCGACACGATTATCGTAATAAAAGTTACTGAATCGCACTACTGGAGCCGAATTTTTAATATTTTGATACTAATTTATTTTTTTCTGAAATATAAAATAGGTTCATTTCAGTAAAAACACAAAATTTGCAATTTATGTGGGTACTTTTATGTACTAAATATACATATATATCGATTTTCCAACTCTGGAAGCGAATTTTTATATTTTACCAATGCAATTCTTAGTGAGGTGTAACATAGTTTTACTTGACAAAAAAATTTTAATTTTTAAACTTTTTGGTCACTTTCATGTACCATAAAATATTTCATTTGTCTTTGAAATTTTGATTTTTTAAGACTTTAATACCAATTTTGTTCTTCCTGAATTATAAAATAGTTTTAATTAGCAAAAACGAAAATTAAAATTGTCTATTTGGTTACTTTTATATATTGCAATTTCACAACGCTGGAAACGAAATTTAAATTTTTTTACCAATGAAACTCTTAATGAGGCATGAAATAGTTTTATTTAAGAAAAACTTATTATATGTAACCATTTTGGCCACTTTCATGTACTACAAAATATTGCAGTTTTCCACCTCTGGAATCCAAATTTTGATTTTTTTTTTAACTTTTGATACCAATTTTGATTTTCCTGAACGTTAGTTGCCTTTTTGGTTACATTTATTTATAAAAAAATATTTAAATTTCCCACCCCAGGAAGCAAAATTTGAATTAAAAAAATTTTTTTTTTTTGCCAATGCAAATCTTCATGACGTATAAAGAGGTTTTGTTAAAGAAAAACTTAAAATTTTTAACGATCTTAGTCACTACATGTACTACAATATACGGAATAGACAAAAAAAAATTTTTATTTCCCATCCCTGGAAAATTTTGTGTCGAGAAATAGGTTTAAGCTTTCCAGCTCTGGAACCATACTTCTGATCTTTCTGAATTTCAATACCACTCTATTTAAGTTAATTCCAATCCAACGGTCCAAGAACGAAGCCTCAAGCTCTTCTGGGGGCTTGGGAAATTTCGCGTACAGACAGACGGACATCGCTAAATCGTCATCGCTATTCATAAGGATCCAGAATATATTTACTTTTTGTGGTCCCATGTTGATATCGAAGAAATTACACACGTAATGACAAACCTATACACTTTTTTGTGAAGGGTGTAAAAAGGAACGCACTGTGTGGTTAAAAATATCGGTCGCGATCCTGTCGGTAAATAAAAAACCCACGAGAATAAAATAAAAAAGAAATAAAGAAAAGACTCTTAGAAAGGAGAGACTACAATGTCGTGTTTACATGCAATTGAAAATGTATGTGTAGCTTTGCGGAATAGTAAAAATGATGCTGCCGCTGCTCTTCATAAATTTGTTTTTGAAACTAAAGGAGATAGAATGAATAGACGTCGACTGCGTGAGTTTGCTGGTTTCAACTATAATGATGATGACCACGAGAATTTGAGCACAAATGATTTGGTTTCTGTGTGTAATGTTTTGGGGTTGGCACACAAGGAAGATGATTTAATGAAGCACATATTTAAAAATTTACAAAAAGGTAAGCTATTGGCTTTTTCTAAAGACGTTGACGATGATGATGACGACGACGATGAAGTGTGTTGTATTAATGACGATGAAGAATCAAACAAACAACATAAAATAATGACGGCTGCTAGAAATTATGAAAAAAGAAACGACGTAAACAGATTGGAAGAAAAACCATATAGAAATACATCGTGTGCAGATAGTATTACTACAAATAATATGACGAGATTTGCTGTGAGTTTTAGAGACATTGACCTTTTGATGGATCTAATAGTTATCCAATGCAGTCCTATACTGGGTTGAATTTCAAAAGTTTGTCTTCGCAAAAAACTCGTTAGAGAATTCACAACTTGTAAATTACAAACTATTTTCAAAAATAACAACAGAATAAGAATAGTAGGCTTTGAAACTCATATAAAACTAAACCAACAAATAAAGTATATTTGATACGAATCTATTTTATTTTTCTACACCTTTATACAATCAGAAATCCATTGGATAACAAGAAAAGTATTTATAAGGCAAAATGAAAAATAAAATCTAAATCAAACTGTTATGAAATTTTTCTATTTGACACATTGTTGTCACAATACTAATATATAAATGATATTTAAATAAAATAGATTCGTATCAAATATACTTTATTTGTTGGTTTAGTTTTGTATGAGTTTCAAAGCCTACTATTCTTATTCTGTTTTTATTTTTAAAAATAGTTTGTAATTTACAAGTTGTGAATTCTCAGATGGTTTTCGGAAGTATATGCATAAGATAAGAGGTTTTTAACTTTTCAAAACTGTGGTTAAAGTCTACTGACGATTTGGTAAAGCACCAATGAAATGCACATAGACATTGCTTAACTACCAACAAATAAATTTCATTTATATGTTAGTATTGTGACAACAATGTGTCAAATAGAAAAATTTCATAACTTTTTATATCTAGTGAGAGAGGTGTAACAAATTATAGAACATTGAAAGAAGTTTTACTTGAAGAATTTGACTCAGCAACAAATAGTGCGCAACTACACAAGATGTTATCTAATTGTAGAATGGGAAAGGATGACAACGTACAAGAATACTACCTGAAAATTAAAGAATTGGCTGCTCGAGGCAATATAGATGATCTTTGATCCAATATATAATAGACGGAATATATGATTTAGACATTAACAAAATTTATATGGTTCGGAGAATTTAAAGGAATTTAAAGAGAAATTAAAGCATTATGGAATCATGAGCAGAAACAACAAAAAAAGGTTTGAATTTAAGAAAGCTGAAAAGGTTGTACATAAAGTTAAAAAGAAAATAGACATTAAATGTTTTAATTGTTGCCGTCAGATGTCTATTTAAGAACGATGTAACGACACGTTCTCGCTGGGTGCTGGGGTAGAGCTCAGCGGCGTCCAGGGTCGTTGATTGTATATGCAAGGATACAATGAAACAACGAGTGTTGTTAGCAGAATTGTTTTATTACAAAAAATAGGTTATTTTATTACAAGAATAAAAGAACAAAATGTTGTTCAGTTCTTGGGAGGCGGAGGATTTTTTGTTTGCGAGTGGGTACCAAATAGCTGGAGAAGATTCCTACTGTTCATTCACCGATACGGAGACACTCCTATTGGGGGCAACGAACTAAGTATAAATATTCTCCTACCCTAATTAAACCGGACCGTATCTACTTGAGTCACTAGCTATGGGTGAGTAACGAATACAATCCCAGTAAGGAGACACTCCGGTTAGAAAGAGGTTCGCCAATTACCTACTCCTAGGCTCTACAACAAAAAGTACTACTGAAAACTACAATGGCCAAATTCATTCACCGATACGGAGACACTCCTATTGGGAGCAACAAATCTAGCTCGGTTTTCCTACAAAATGTTAAATATACTATTCTACAATTTAATGTTACTCAAATAACGACTTACCTCCAAGTAGGATTCCCAAGAACTGATCTTGATTTCACTCTGCTTTGCCAATTTATACCTTCGCAAAGCAGAATGTTCCTTACTTGAATATTTACAACAAACATTATATAGAAGCTGGCATTATATACAATTCAGTGGAAAATAATTTCATTATTATACTAAATTCTTACACTATAATGCTAGTGTACAGTTACCTACGTATAGACATGTGTATAGAGCAGTGGTGTTCAGCCCATACAACAATTGTTTAAAAAATTTACACACATGTGTTATGCTCTTATAAAAATTTTCATTCAGTCGTCGTTGAGCAAGCGATGAGAACACATGCGGATGGTAGTTGTCATTTTATTTCAGAAATTTATTAAGCATTGTTGTTGCTTCTTGTTGAACGAAGCATAGCAAACACAAGCGTTTCAATTACAATTGAACACAAAAATTAAACTCGAAATTGAATAAAAGCATACACGTTCACGGAATGAAATGTGAAAAGTATTTTATGATAAATGATGCTTTTCATAACATTCAAGTTTTAATCTTACATAAAAAGCTGGTTTAAATAGATTTATTTTTGTTTTGTTCTCAATATAACTGTTCTATTTTTTGATATTGATAACTGCTATTTACGGTCCCCGATATTATTTTTTTAAATTAAGATTACATTCACTTAATAAGTTGTTTACATATGGCAAAAACTCTGTCTGTTTTTCTTATTTTAAGCGTTTGATATTATGTTTGCTGGGATAAATCTCTCACCTATACATCTTCACTTTTATTTTTGAACGCCACTGGTATAGAGACACACTCAGCGTATGTACTCGCAGCTTTGGTTCGTTTTGATTTTATTTATGTGCGTACAGGCAATGCATGTATGTCGATATGCATGTACATGTTTATGCACAATCAGACGACACAACAAGTTTCATGCTTTGACTTACGACCGTTACACACATTGTGTGCCAGAGTAAATGCTTGTACATAAGCAAAGAATTTGGAAATCAACTAAACTGCGACTTACATACATATGTAGGAATGTCTGTTGGTTTCTTTTCTATATGACCCTTTAACAAGAACAAATCACACATGCGCACAATGGGACGCAGGTTTTTTTTTTTTTTTTTTTAGGAGTAGGACCAGCACTCAGGGGATAACCCCTACATATGCAGTGCATTGCGCTGGAACTAGAAACGAGGGGATAGTATTGAGGAGACAGATTGGGAAAGATGAGAAGATAGACAGTTTTTTTTTTTTTTTTTTTTTTTTTTTTTTGTAGCCATTTCAACCTTTTACTTCGCCGGCTAATTTTTGCTACAGGGCCGACGAAGGTGGGCGCTGTTACTCTGCTTTTTAGTACATGATAGTGTCAGTCGCTGCCAATTATGTTCAGTGATCAGTGACTATGCCTTCATCATTGAAACAGGCTGGCAACAACTAACACAACCGCGCGCTAATGCTGATCAGAAGAATTCAACACAATATTTCATGACTCAGAGCGGGCTCGAACTCACGACCCTCCGTTTCATAGTCTCGTGTTCTACTACTTCAGCCAACAGCACCCATTTGATTTGTTTGCGTGGTCAAGTGAAGTAATACAATCTTACTTAACACAAAAAATATAATAATATAATTTTAAGAACTCAACTAATTATATTTCATTATTACAAATTCATAGATAATGTTAAAATATTGATTATGATATTTAATTAACGATGTGCCCAAAAACGACTACAGGGACTTTTGGTCGTCACATGGCCTCCCTTCTTTCCGGGGCGGTTGTTTGCTTACCCAATTCATCTTTTTCTAGGTAGTGACGCTTCACTAGGGAAGAGACATATAGCAAGGAAACCAATTAGTGCTGAGGCGCGATGAACGGTTTGAGTTCGCTCAGGTGTGCTGTGCGAGTTTTGTTAGCAGCCAATTCGATGACTTCTGCTATTACGGGGGACACGAATCCCTTGATGAGATAAGGTCCCCCAAACCTTGGTGCTAATTTAGCGGCAAATTTGTCCACTGATTTTGACAGTGGATGTTGTCGAACGAGAACTTTGTCTCCTACTTTAGGGTGCAAATTATAATGGTGCATTTGTTTCGAGGATGCCTTGCTCAGATTCGAGCGGACTGGGGTGAATATTTTTCGTAGCTCTTTGGCACGTTCCCTTCCGATCGTAACCCGTCCCGTCCTTGGGTAAGGTAGGCCGGAGAGTACCCAGTTGAATCGGATGTGGCGGTGTTTAAGGCCAACATAATTTCCATTGAATTGTTGTTTCACCCCAAGATCTGCCAAGTATTTCTGCAGTACGGATGAGGAAAACTGGCGACCGTTGTCGGTGAGGAGTACTTTAGGAACTCCATAGCGGACTAATATGCGCTCTCTGAAAGCCTTCTTCACCCCGTCTCCAGTGGCACTACTTGCTGGGATCAATTCGCACCATTTAGAAAAATGATCGAAGAACACTAAAAGCACGGTGTTTCCCTGTCGTGTACGCGGTAGTGGCCCCACATAGTCGGCACATATGGTGGCCCATGGCTCTTCTGGGACTCTGGTTAGCATGTGTCCGGCTGGTTGTTGTTGAGCGATTTTGTAGCGTTGGCAGACTCACAGCTGCGTACGTAGCGTTTGATATCTCTTACCATCTTTGGCCAGTAATATCGGCTGGTGATGCGGTGTATGATTTTACGAATACCTAGGTGGCCACCAGCGGGTTGATCATGGGCTTCGGCGATGACCTGGTGTCGTAGTGCTGACCCTACACATAGCTTCCACGGAGTGCTGTCTTCGTCGTTGGTTTCCCTCGAAAAGTGGCGGTAAAGTTGGTTGTTGACGATTTCGTACTCAGGAAATTTCTCGGGGTCTTCTGCTACACCCTTCATCAGGTTTTCCAGCCACGCACACGTAACTGCTGATGTTACCTGGGCTAAATTGGCTGCTTCGACAGGTTGTCTCGACAAGGCGTCTGGTATCGATCTGGCGTTTAGCTGCCGGAAATCCATGCAGGTGCCGTTCTTCTTTTTTACCAATGTAATTGGAAAACTATGCGGGCTATGTGACGGTTCGATGCACCCTTGCTGGATAAGTTTGTTGACTTCTTGGTTAATTATTGCCTGCCTGGCCGGATTGCGGGGAGCGTACCTGATTTTTATAGGTCGATCGTCTCTCATGGTTATCATATGGCTGGCTACGTTCGCCAGCCCCTTAATGCGTTGAAATTTGGCCCGTTCGTCTTTCACAAACCGGGCGGTGTGTTCTTCTTGGCTACCAGGGTTTTCATACGTATCGGGGAGTTCGGCTGCGGATGGGTTTGGGCTGTCGCTTACCTGGGGAAACTGCTCTTTGGCACAGGCAGTTACGGCTGATATCTTGTTGTTGTGTACTGTCAGGCCAGCACACCTTAGGCTGGTGTTGAATGTGCGGAGGAAGTCGAGGCCCAATACTATCTCCTCTGTAGCCTTCTCCATGACCAGGAATTCGCAGTTGGCGGTAATTTTGCCCAGGGTTACCTTGATCATAAAGGCCCGCTGGATGACTGTCTTAGAACCATCTGCCAATATTACGTCTACTTCTGTATGCGTGTAGGCTGGCCGCGGAACCAGTTGACGTACAAGATTCGGCTGAATGAAACTGCGGGTGGCTCCAGTATCTACAGTGGCTCTTACCAATATATTCGCGATGATTATGGTGGCCTTTAATTTGCTTTCCGCCCACTCCAGACTAGTTTGGTTTTCACGAGTCTTCTCCTGACTCTTTCTGTGATGCTTGTGACGGGCACGCTTTCGTGAGGCAGGTTTGTCTGCCATCAGCCGGTGGTGCTCTCCTCTACCAGGATTTGTTGTGGTAGGGATACCCTCGAGTTCGTCCGCAAGATCTATCAGCTCATCTAAGGTGGAAAAGTCTCGGCGGCGGATGTACCATTGGTAGTCAGGTAAGGCGTTGCGGAAGATACGTTCAAGTTTCTGCTCTGCGGTAAGGTCTGCATGCCGCATCAGGTTTTGTAGTGCCAGGACATAATCTTTAAAGGCTTCTCGCGTGCGCTGAGTACGTTTTCGTATTTAATCTTCAAGTTTTTCAAAGTACCTTGCTGGTAAGAAAAACTTGTAGAAGTCGGCTATGAACGCGTGCCAGTGTAGTAGCCATAATCGCGCCATCGTGGCTTCATCTTGTTCGGTGCTCATAAATTTGCTGTGCCGCTTCCTGAGCTCCTCTACACTACCACTCGCTGGTTGACCTAACTCGCTTAGGTAGTTAATTAACTCCTCTCGTTTGAGGGTGAATACCCAGGATGTCTTCACCATGGTGGCTGCTCACGTTTGAAAGTTTTTTCCTTAACTTGTTTTATTGTTTTGTTGTTTTATCACTTCACTTTTTTCACTTCAGCCTTATACGTTGTTTCTCAGGAACATGAAATGTTGCTTTTCGGACGCTGGGAAGTGAAGAAAAATTTACTGCTGTTTTTAATTGGACTTAAAGTCCCTGCTTGGGCGCCACTGTAACGAGACGTTCTCGCTAGATGCTGGGGTAGAGCTCAGCGGCGTCCAGGGTCGTTGTATGCAAGGATACAATGAAACAACGAGTGTTGTTAGCAGAATTGTTTTAGTACAAAAAATAGGTTAAAAAATTAATTTAATTTTTTTTTAAATTCATAAAAAATCCAAAACGGAAAAAAGGTCAAGTGTTATTTATTTCGTGTAAAGTCACATAACCTATAAACAAAATGCGACATAGATCATAGAAATCGATTAACGCGTTCTGCTTTTATTTACAATTAAGTGAAGGTATCCCATTTTGACAAGAATATTGATATTTGTTTTTATTTAAAAAAGTGTCATTTATCGCCTTTTTTATAAATTTTGTAAATTAGTTTCAAACACAAGAAAACTTCATCTCTTTTGGCGACAGTTTTGATAAAATTCTTAACAATTCCAAGTTTAATATGCAGTGGAAGAAGCAATATCTTCTCCTTCGGCACTAGAGGCTCACGAATAATATTGGCCGTTTGTAACCTGCTGTGCTCTCTGAGTTTCCATCCGTGGCATGCATATTGGTCACCGGAAAATCGTGTGTCCCAATCGCACAAAAAGCACATATATTTTAAATAGCCGCTTTGAAGACCGCAAAGCATTGCTACAACTTTTAAATCGCAGCATATGCGCCACATATGTTTGGCGTAGTTAACCATTTTTAAAATATTTTCCAGTGCATCATATGTTTCTTTCGTTTCTGTACCATAGGCGATTGAAACTGAACGTTTTTTATTGGTCTTATGCAGTAAAACCGCCTTCAAGCTGAGTTTTGAACTGACAATAAATAATCTCCAGTCATCTGCTTCATATTTTATTTCCATTGCGTCCATCAATTTTCCTACATCCGGGCAATATGCAGAAGTTTTTTCATCATTCACAAGGAATAAACTTTGGAGTGTTGCCTGACGACTTCGATAAGCTGTGACTTTCACACCTGGTGCCAACAAATTGTTTGATTTCAAAATGGAAGCCAGCTCTTCCGATTTATGCTGTGTTAATTCCAACTTGGCAACAATTGAATCAAGCTTATTTTGATTTATTAAAACTGGCACATTGGATACTGATGGCTCATATGGGGGATCATCACGTGCATGATATGTCGGAGCAGTCGTACAAGAGAAAATATCTGGGCTAGAAGCTTTTGGCACAGGAACGTGGTCCGAATGAGGCAATGGTGTTGCGGCACTTGCAACACCAACGTAATTATACGATTTTCTTATCCTTTTTGCGGCTCCTTTATTCGCACATGCATAGCAATTCAATGGATTGTGACCTTCGCCAGGATTAGTCCAAGTCATTGGGATACCGAATGGCATACTTTCACGTCTTCTCTTTTTTCAGTCCATTAGACGGTTGTAGCAGCTCTTACACACTATATTTGGTACCCAATTTTCGTTCACTATAATATTTTGGTTGAAGTTGTAACGTGCCGTTACAAATACCCTCACCCAATACCACCAGTAAAGTATGCTGGTTAGTGTATTTATTGCATGTACTCACAATAAAACGCATTGCTTAGCAATACTGCATACACAAGAACAAATACACTTACCCAATAACAACCAGCACAAAACAAGTAACACAAGAAAACACATGCACGCACATACATACATAACAACAACCAAGCAAATAATATTGCTAACCAGCACAAAACAAGAAAACACATGCACGCTCATACAAAATACATAACAACAAACTAGCAAATGTAAGTAAACAAAACATAACATTGCTAATAATTCTCAGTGGCTTCATATGATAACAAGGATTAGTAGACAAGGTTTGCACACAATCGAGGAGCAATTAACGATATCGTACGAACGACAATTACAAGAAGAATATTCTTGAATTGTCGTCCGAGAGCTTTACCGATTCTTGTTCAAGTACTAATATTTAACCAAATTAACTCGTAGTTTTGCCGATTACAAGCTTCCGAATACTCTTGTAGTCGTACTAATCCGTAGCCGAGCTCAAGCCCCCGAATACTCTTGAGTTCGTAGTTGATAATTTCTAACCCGAATACAACTTAATATTACCTGTCTTACTTCATTAGTAGCCCGAACCACAGGCGAGGATTATCAGCCTAACTACCAGAGCGGTGTCGCAGAGGAATTAGCGCAGCCCCGATACTGAAAATCTAACCCACTAGCTTTAAGATAATCTAAGTAGTTTAAGTTTCGTGTCAATAAACATTTTGTTCCCGAATATATACATCACCTAAAATATTCGTGTTTTTATTTTCAAAGGAAGTAGATCTTTGATTCGAACCTGGAGCGACTGAGTCATACCTCAGCTGGAAAAATAAACTACGTTACAAAGTACATCTCGTATGTTTGAACAAAATCAGTACTGAAATTTCCACTTTTTTTGTGTTGAGATATATTGACCACAGCAGTAGCAAAAGCTATTTATATCTGGCTTGCACAGTTCCATATTCTGTTCTCTTTTGTTTACTTTTAAAAAACTGGAGAAAAATAACTTTTACTGTTCCCGTTCGTCGGCACTTGTTGAATGACAAAAATCACAGAACCAGTGTGAGAAAGAGAAAATGTATAATGACAATGCATGTTTTATGTGAACATTACAGAACCAGTGTTGCCACATCAATATTTCTCTTTTAGTACAGTAGAAAAATATGAGAGAGTTCGGCTTGTGAGTGTCAATGTTTTCTCCAAATAATGTTGTGCATATCTGGAGCAAATTTTTTAAATTCATACATTTACCTAATTGTGAATAAATGAGAAACGCGTGCATCGATTTTCATGATCTATCCCTTTTTTTGCTCATGAGTTATGTGACTTTACGCGAAAGTAATTAGTTTTGGCACTTTTTTTCATTTTGGATTTTTTATGAATTAAAATATTTAAATATTTAAATTTTAGGCAAAAAATAGTTCTTTCCCTTCATACATTCATTTTAAACTTCGAAAGTGTTGCACATATGGGAAAACGGTATAGAAACAGATTAGAGAAATTGTAATTCTTAATTTTTCTAAATTTGTTTCACCAAAATCGGACAAGTGGTTCTCGAGTTATGTTAAACTACGTTTTTGCCAAAATGTTACAACTAAGCGAAAAAACATCAAGATAAGGAAAAGTTTAAAAGGTCATAAAAAAACTGACACGAACGCCAAACCCTTTGATGGTTTTACTATACTGACCTAGTACCATCACCCTGACTTGGAATTTCTCACCCACCCAGACAATAATCCCAAAAATGTTCCATAGTGTTATGAGCCGCTGAATACTAAAACGACCGACGTAGAAATGAAAATAATTCTGAAGGACGATTCTCGGATATATTGTACACCTCGAAGATTGCCTTTTAAGCAATAATCAATAGTTGTCAACCAGGTTGAGCAATGGTTAGCTGATGGTATTATCGAGCCGTCTGAATCCGAATTTAGTAGTCCTGTCGTTTTAGTTAGAAAAGAGGATGGTACACCTAGACCAGCATAGACTATCGCAAAATTAACATAGTTATCGTAAAAGATCGATTTCCTCTCCCACTTATTGAAGATCAGTTGGATCGCCTGCAAGGAGCTAAAATTTTTACAACGATTGACCTTAAAAATGGATTTTTCCATGTGTCCGTAGAGAGATCTAGTAGAAAATATACGTCTTTTGTAACGCATAGTGGGCAATATCAATTTCAAAAGGTTCCATTCGGTTTGTCGAACTCACCCAGTGTATTTCAAAGGCACGTCAATGCAATATTTCGAGATCTGACCAGAAGAGGAATAGCTTTCCCATGTATTGTGTGCAAAAATGTATTGTGCGCAAACTTTGTGTTGGAGCCGGCGCTTAAAAACGCCAGTGGCTTAACTTAATATTTAGGCAGTTGTTATGCCTTTTTGTTTTCAGCAGTTGAATGCTTATGTGATTTGAAAGAGCCGATTTTTTAAGGCTGATCAATAAGTTTATGTTTTATTTTTGAAAAGTTTGCTTCCTATATACTAACTTAACGGTATACAAATTTGGTATATTTCCAATGACCCTTCCAATATTAACAGGTAGTTTTATTTGTTCTTATTTATAATATTGAATTGTTGTATTATAAAAAATAGGTAAAGTAAAGTAATATATTAGGGTAGTGTATATAATTACAAATAATATATATAAGTGTATTACATTATTAAATAATTATAAATAAGTGTATTAAACATGAAATACACTACACCCTGCTCCTCAAGAAAAATTTTACAATTTTTATAAATTCCAATTTTTTTTTTTTACAGTGTTTAGATTTTAATATTATAAAATTTATTTGCTTGTTTATTTCAATATTTTTTTATATTATTATTATGGTACTCTTTCAAGTTATTTTCTACGTCTAGAACAGTGTTTACTCCTTTTGTTTCTACAACTTTATATTGACCGTTATATGATGGTTGGTTTTTCTTTCGATTAAAGTTTCGAACAAGAACGAAGTCGCCTTTTTTCAAATTTAGAGGATTATTGTATATACATTGTTCTACTCTTTTCTTTTTCGAGTTCTCAAGATGTTCTTTTGCTTTAACTAAAGAATATTTTAAACGCATTTTTAGTTCGTTTGCCTAATTTTCTATGTTGTAGACAGGTTTTGCATCCATAATATTATTATCTAACAGATTTGGCAATTTTCCATATACCAGTTCATATGGCGTATAGGTCGTATCTACGTGTGGCGTCGTATTATACGCAAAGCAAAAGTATGGGATCCAATGTTCCCATTCATCATTGTTACAAAAATTTAATAAACACTCGTTCAGCACTCTGTGATTCCTCTCTACAGAGCCAAGTGTCTCGTGGTGATAGGGTGTGCTAAAAACCTGTTTTATTTTTAGCAGATTGCATTTTTCAGACATTAATGTATTAAGAAATTCGGTACCTCTGTCCGATTTTAGTATGTTGAAGTGCCCATATATTAGGATAAAATTATTTACTATTGCCTTTGCGACTGTTCTCGCGTCTTTAGATTCGAGAGGACACGCTACGATATATTTGGTTAGTTCGTCCTGGATTGTTAGTATGTACCTGAATTGATTTGAGTACCTAAGGGGACCTACAGTGTCTATTGAAACGGTTTCAAAGCTACTTTCTGGTGTGTCCGTAACGGTTAATTTTTCTTTTGTATTTCTTGTTTGCTTTTTTATTTTACATTTTTCGCAATTGGAAACGTGTGCTTTCACCATTTTACTCATGTTCTTCCATATATACCTCTGTTTTAATTTCAGAGTTGTTTTTCTTATACCTAAGTGACCACCTATAGTTGAATCGTGATACTTCGTAATTAAATCTTTTTGCTTTTCTTTGTCTGTTACGATCGTTAGCGACCTCTATATTAGGATTTTTAAACTTTCATTCTTCTTTCTTTTAATATTATTAAAAATGTTTTTGAATTGCTCTATATTTATTGCTCTAAATATCATGTCATTGGCATCTAAAGCAAGTTCCTGTACTTTTTGTGATAGCATAGTTGGTAGCAGTTTCTCCAAGGACAACTGTGTGTTCGGTGGATTATCGCCGCACCTTATTACTACCTCTAAACTAGAAACTATTATTCGAGGTTTTTTCTATGTATTGTTTACTTTAAATCTTAACTTTTTTATGTTTTTGACATCTGATGTCGACGTGCACTCCCAAATGAAATGTTCATTACACTTATCATTAGCACTACGGTTTCCATTGTTTGTGTGAGTTTGTTTTTCAAGTACTTTCTTCATATTGCGTGTTATGGTCAATTTGTTATGCTGGTCAGTTTCGGTATTACGGGGAATTAGAGTTTTCAATGTATCTTTATCTATTTTTGCAACACGATTTTCGGTGTAATTATCTAGATCTCTTTTATCTAAATCTAAATTTCTTATTGCAATGTCGTCGTTGGTGGTGTTTAAAACTCTTTTATGTTGTCTGCCTACTGCAGGTATTGTACTATTAGCAACTCCCGGAGCTATCTCTTTATTTAAAACTATGCTTTCTTTTTCTGTGTATATGTTTATTGGGACGATTGATTCTGAACGAGCTGGTATACTAATATCTGTGTTATATACGCATTTGGGTGTAATCGGTAGTATAAGTTATTTTTCTGTTACATTAAAGGTTATTGGATAGGTTTAAAAATTGGTTCTTTAGATATGCCAACATAACATAAAATTGTGGCCGGCGAACTATACAATGACCTATTTATATATGTGTGGCAGCATATTGAAAAAATGAAAGAAGCCACTGCACAAACCCCTACAAGAGCCGAAGGAGAAAGATTCCTGGAATCAAGTAGCAGATGTGAAGTTATAGAGGCAGAAACTCGAAATTGCATTCATAAAAGAAAAACAGGGACTGGAGATAGGATGCATGAAATAAAAGCACAGTCTCGAGATGGAGAAGATCAGACTCGAAATTCAGTACACGAAGATGAAAAGTTTTAATATAGTTGTTTTTTTAATTGTACATAAAATTGTATACATAAAAATTGGTTCTTTAGATATGCCAACATAACATAAAATTGTGGCCGGCGAACTATACAATGACCTATTTATATATGTGTGGCAGCATATTGAAAAAAATGAAAGAAGCCACTGCACAAACCCCTACAAGAGCCGAAGGAGAAAGATTCCTGGAATCAAGTAGCAGATGTGAAGTTATAGAGGCAGAAACTCGAAATTGCATTCATAAAAGAAAAACAGGGACTGGAGATAGGATGCATGAAATAAAAGCACAGTCTCGAGATGGAGAAGATCAGACTCGAAATTCAGTACACGAAGATGAAAAGTTTTAATATAGTTGTTTTTTTAATTGTACATACTTGTTTTTTTAGTTTGTAATATATATTAATTGTAATTGTTTTTTTCTCTGCGCCTACTCTGTCCGTCTTTTTCCATTCTGTAATACTGCTGTGTTTTTTTACAATTTCTAATAAGTTTTTTCTCCAAAATTAAAAGAAAATTTGATGGAATTTTTAATATATTTTTATTTTAAATGTAATTTTCTTTAATTAATTTTGTTAATTATTTGTAAGTGAGTTTATGTTATTTTGATTCTATTCTTTTTGCCACTTTTTTGTAATTGAACTTTGTTATTTTATGTTTACCGTTTTCGTTAATTTTTAATTTTTGTTTGTATATAATTGAATTTTTATTTTAAATTTATTTTTTTTAAAATAAGTATTTGTTTTAAATTCATAACAAATTTTTAAAGTAGTTGTTTATTAAATTGCGACGCTAAGTATTATTTTTATGAGAGCTAGCGGGGTAAACGTTACTTGGAACACTATTTACGAAATCTACAGCCGATTGTAGATTATCTGGTAAGGGTAATATCTCGCTCTCATTGTTGAAGCAACATATATTATGTAGGACTGCAGTTGCTACAATAACAGCTTCTACTTATTTTAAATTTAGGCGAATGCCCAAAGACAAAATAGGAAACCTTCTTTTCCAAACACCATAACTCCTTTCAATGCAGTTTCGTGTACGTATTTGGCACTCATGATAGAGATTTTCTTCGGCATTTTTGACGTCTAATAAGGGTGTTAGAATGAAACTTTAGTTGGGATAGCCACTGTCAGCTACAAATATGTCTTTAATTTACGTCAGTTCCTGCTTTGCGGCCTAACCTGACGATGCTCCTAACTTCGGGTGAAAATTGAGTTTTACCAGCACCCCTCTTAGCACCCAAGAGACCACACGAAGGCGACCTCGGGTCGCCCAGGTGGCAATTTCTAGAACATGATTTGGTAAGCTCCATGATCAAACACCTTGCTTAAGTGCCGATCCTATCTAGATGATCTTTTATTTGTTGATTCACAACAACACATAGATTTTGCTATTATCAGCCGGACCGAAAGTCAACCACAAGGATTGAACATTCCTTATCTGACAAATCTTCCACCAAATTGGTGACCACAACCACCACGTGTACTTCCGAGGGAGACCTCACCAAAATCCAGCCGCAGTAAACTGCGAGGCTTGTACTGGATCGCGTGGTACCAGTTACAACTACTGGTAAAGCCTCGAAAGTCAAACCAGTGTAGGTTCTATAAACTTTCTATCGACTTCGGTTTCTTTTTTACCCAAACCTAGGTGTCGCTTCACCTATTGGTTCTTACTCAGGCATGTAGGCGAACCTACTACTTTTATACTCTTATATGCATATCCGTTACACTGTAACAAAGACTGTCAGCTACATATACGCTATTTATTTACGTCAGTACCAACCTTACGGCCCTACCTGACGGTGCTCTTAAGACCGGGTGAAAAAATAAGTGTTACCAGCACCCCTCTTAGTACCCAAGAACCACACCAAGGTGACCTCGGGTCACCCAGGTGGCAATTTCTACACATGATTTGGTAAGTCCCATGATCTAACACCTTGCTAAAGTGCGGATCCTATGTAGTGATCTTAATTCTATGAGCTACAAAAAAGTCTCCCAATAGAATTTTATTTGTTGATTCACAACAATACATAGGTTTTGCTACTACCAGCCGGACCGAAGTCCAACCCTAGGGTTGAAACATCAATCCTTATCTGACAAACCTTCCAATAAGTTGGTTACCACAGCCACCACGTGTACTCCCGAGGGAGACCTCACCAATATCCAGCCGCAGTAAACTGCGGGGCTTGTACTGGATCCCGTGGTACCAGTTGTAACTACTGGTAAAGTCTCGAAAGTCAAACCAGTGTATGTTCTATAAACTTTCTATCGACTTTAGTTTCTTTTCCACTCAAACTCAGGTGTCGCTTCACCTGCCAATTCTTACTCAGACTCCTAGGCGAACCTACTTCTTTTAGATTCTTATATGCACATCCGTTCTACTGTTTTAGAGATTGGGCAGTAACATATAAGTTTTACGGGGCTACCTGCAAAAGTTATGCCTGAAAAACAGAATAACCCCTCGAAAGCCAACCATTATAGGTTTTAACTTTCTATTGACTTTTGAACTCTTAATTAGTTCGAGGCGTCCTTAGACCTCCTTTCATATTTTCCCCGGATCTGTGCTGGAGCGAGGCCCGACATCATAGCCAAGCTCCCCAACGGCACCCCCTGGGGAAACTGTCAGCTACAATGAGACCTTCCCCAAACTCATTGTCGCAAAACCTAGAATAAATTTTAGAATTAATCAAGATGTTGGAATCGTGTGCAGATCCAGGCCATGTAGCAATTATGTCTAGAATTTTTAAATGCGTGTCACACATAGTTTGATGTTAATAAAAAAATGCTTTCCTATTTCTCTATAACTCAGCGTCATTTCCACATACAAAATAAGATATATGTATATACATATGTATTTGTGTCTCGTAAATATTTTTGAGCAATCATACCTGAAGACATAATTTTCACATGAGTACAATCTACGGCCGCAACAACATGAGGACATTTTGCGATATCGTAAAAGTCTTCTTTGTTTTTGAAATTTGTTCACTTGTTTTTGGAAAAACAATGAGGCTTCTCAGTAAGGCTATGTAATGAGTAACATTAGCTACGACATTGGAAACTGTAGTCGCTGAGACACCGTATATATCCCCAATTGTTCGCAACATTCCACCATAAGTAACCTCTTAAGGTTATTAGAATCATATGCTCCTCACTAAGGGAATGGTTCCTGAAATATATTGTTTCTGAAATTCTACTGTTTAATATGTTGTATAAAGCTTTTACTTACCATGTAGTTAGATTTTTGATTTGATTGCCAATTAGCCCTAGAATGCAGTAAACAGATTTCTTCGACATCATCAGCCTCCCCGAAGACATGGAAATGATTTGGCCGAGTCCGTATTGTACGTGGACACCTCAATAACTTTTTTCTATTTGTACACAGAACACTGCATCTTGCATGTCTCTTCGACAGAATTCATTGTTTTTATATAAATTATGGCATGATTGAAACGAATTTATTTGTTTTTATTAATTATTTATTTATATTTTTTATACCTAACACGATTTAAGAAAAATTATCAGCATTCATAATTTGGAGAAAGAAAAGAAGCTGTCATAAATCATATGGTAGGTAGTATAAAAACTTAAGTTGAATTTAAATATACCTGGTAGGATATTTAAGTTGCATTTAAATATGATCTGTAAAAATGAATTTTGTATTTAAATAGCCTTTAAGTTTAAATAGTTTTTAATTTTGAAGTTAAAAACTGGGCAATATAATGTAAATTTTAGTAAAAATGCTGAACCTGACGAAGAATACTCATTTGATTATGTATTTAATATTTAACAAATGTGTTTATGTATATAAGAATTTGAAATTATTTACTCTTTTTTTACATTAAATTTATAACAATATATAAAATGATATATTGTATATAAAGTACATAACAAGAAAAATGTACATATATTGTTGTTTTATCAATTGATATATTTTCTTTTAGTTGTAAAAAGTGTGGAAGGAGAAAAACTTGTGCTGGGGAATGTTCATCGGACTGATATGGGTGGATATTTGTGTATAGCATCGAATGGAGTACCACCATCCGTAAGCAAACGATTTGATGTCCATGTAAATTGTAAGTTTAAATTTGTTTTTTATTGTTTTTATATACAAAATACCTATATGTTTTAACAAATTACGAATATTAATAACATAAGAGCAATTTCTTTTAATACAAAACAATTTAAAATAAGAAAAACAGTTAATACTATTACAATATAGAAAAGCTTTTGCACCTAAAATATATTCCAATCGAAAAATTGCGTAACTCTCTCACAATCTTTTTTTCTGTGCAATTATGTATTAAAGCGTTTTTTATAATCTTCTATTCGACATGCTCACCCTTGTGTTTGGCGTTTTATAAATTCAAATTCAACTAATTGCAACAAAAAGCTAAAATTTGCTGTAATCTATTACAAAAACTCGAATCTGAAGGCGAAAAACGCCAAACACGATAAGGATGATGTGGTCAAGTATGTCTATATGCCTGTTTTTCATTGGTTCTTATAGCAAATCATCAGTAGACTTATACCTAATTTCGAAATAACGAAACCTCTTAGCTTATACATATATAAACTCCTAAAAATGAATAGACAAGCAAAACCATATGATTTTATATCAAGCACTTTTGATATTAGACGTTTACCCGGTGACAATTGCAATAAAATTCAGATTTACTCAAGCTGTCAGATAATTAGTGTTATTTAGTTTAAATGAAATATTTCTTTAACTGTAAAGCACACTTTAGCGATAGTTTTTGGTCGGAGGCTTTGTTATTTTTCTAATTTTTGTCCTGTTTGGTGTTCTCCAGGACATCTAAATGTTTAGAGTTAAAATGTATCGTTATAGGTACATACATATGCATACACATGCATACATATATATATATATATATATATATATATATATATATATATATATATATGTACATACGTATGTACGTATATAAGTGTAATTATTTAAGTTAACACTAATGAACTTTGAGATGTGGCTGTTTGAAAGTAGTATATCAAGTATATGAAACAGCTTTGCTGTTCTAAATTTTTTAACTTTTGTTGCTACATACATAAATATATTAATTTTTTTCTTAAATTTCCATACATACGTGTAGCAAGGCGAATCAATATCAGCTAGCCTTATTAGCCTACGGAATCATCAGCTGTACCAAGGCTATTCAAAACTCAACTGTCAAAAACAGTGAAAGCACCGAGTGTTTTGTTCATGTCCGAATAGTACATAAATCTGCTATGGCGATCGCCAATAAGAGCCGCCAAAAATATTGCCAACTTGAATGAAGTTGGGATATGATCGTATCCCAACTTCATTACTTGATTCTACCTTAATATTAATAATTTTTTGCTTATGTCTATTTTCGAGGGATGTTTGATAATTGTGAATTTCCCTCACAGCAACATTAAATGCAACAATGCTGCCTTCAACCATCATTTTTTTATTTTTTTTTTATTTATTTATTAACGATTTTCTAATACAACAAGAC
The DNA here is from genome assembly GCA_951800035.1 of Linnaemya tessellans. Taxonomy (NCBI): domain Eukaryota; kingdom Metazoa; phylum Arthropoda; class Insecta; order Diptera; family Tachinidae; genus Linnaemya; species Linnaemya tessellans. The sequence continues at coordinate 48,154,667 of OX637533.1, read as the reverse complement.
ACGTGATCTTATAAATTACAGTATTAGAATCAGACAAGTCAATACAAAAGAAAATGGGAAATTGAGAAATGAAAAAAAATAAACTAAATGAATAAAAATATTAATATTATTAAAAGAAAAAAAAAAAAAAAATATATATATATATATATATATATATATATATATATATATATATATATATAACATAAAAAAAGGAAAATAAAATATAAAAATAAAACATATGACAAAATTGATTTTATAAATAGTAATGTAAAATACAATTAAATAAATAATTATAATACGATTAAAAAAATAAATAATTATTAAATAGTGTATCTTGTCAGAAGGATAAAAATTGTTATGCTTTTAAGCACTTAAGTATTCATTAAGTAATTTCCTGAAATTAGTTGCGTTGTTTATGTTTTGAAGATAGGTGGGAAGTTGATTCCAGAGACGAATACTGATGATGAAAAACTGACATTCTGAAGCATTGTTACGATGACGCAACTGAATAATAGACCTGCCCCTTTGGGATCTTGCAAATCTGAGGCGATTAAACAAATATTTCGGTTGTTCCGTAACAATGATCTTATGCAAGAAAATTAAGCATCTCATATTTAAGAAACTATTAAAAGACAGGTTCATAAAACGCATAGAGAAAGCTGTTATTCTGTCATATCTTCTTAAACCATAGATATAACGAACAATATTATTATATGTTGTCCTAAGCTTTCTCATGTCACGGGAAGAACATCCAGAAAAAATCTCAGACCCATATAGTAACGTGGGTAGAAGATACGCTTTCGCTAATAGTGATCTTATTCTTACAGGAGTAAAATTTTGAGTAGCCCACAAATTCCGCAGCATACTACACACCCTACCGCAAGCTTGGTTTATGTGATCAGACCAAGTTAATGTCTCGTTAAACGTCACACCCAAGTTTTTTGCTGTTTTCACACGTTCGATTTTAGAGCCGCCAATAGAGAGGTTAATATCAGTTTCAAATTTAATTATATTTTTAGATATAACGAGAAAAACAGACTTCTTGGGATTAATTCTTAAGCCGTTTGCTGAAACCCAGACAAATATTTGTTCCAAATCATAGTTCAATTCCTGAGTTTTTGATACAATTGAATCATGGGTACTGCTGAGATACAATTGAACGTCATCAGCATACATTTGTATGCTGGTAAAACGAAGTTGTTGTGGCAGATCATTTGCATATAAAGAGTAAAGTAATGGCCCAAGAATGGAACCCTGAGGTACACCTCGAGCAACAGGTAAAGGTCGAGAAATGTGATTATTATTAACCACAGATTGAGTTCTACCCGTTAGATAGGACTGAATTAGTTTTGTAGCTAGTAGAGAAAAACCGAAATGTTTATGCAATTTCATACAAAGTAAAGAGTGATCAACCGTATCAAATGCTTTAGAATGGTCCAGTAGTACTAAAAATGAAAACTTTCCGTCATCCAAGTTTGCTCTTATTTCTTCCACTACATCAACAAGTGTCGTTATACAGCTACGTCGAGGTCTGAAGCCAGATTGACGACTGGTCAACAGGTTATTATCATTTAAGTATTTATAAATCTTTTTATGTAGCAGACGTTCAAACACCTTAGAAAAGTAGAGTAGTATGGCAATTGGACGGTACTCATTTCCAGATTTTGGTACTGGGACTATTTTGGCATGTTTCCATATTTTTGGAAAAGTGCAAGTCATTATAATACTATTGAAAATATGTGTCACGTACTTAACGATCCATGGTAAAATAATCCTCACAAATCTCGGATCAATACCATCCAATCCAATCGAATTGGATTCCATCTTATAAAAAGCCTCAACTACATCAAAGAATTCAACAGTTTGAAAATCAAAATGCTCAATAAAGCTTGGAACCATTACTCCGCGATTTTGATTATAAAAGTCGGACTGGATATTTGGTAGTGGGATATTTATAAAGTTTTCATTAATTTCATTAACATCAACATCTACTGGTCGATATGTTGCCTTGCCAATTCCAATATCCTTTATATATTTCCACGTGTTTTTACTATCTGTAGCTCGGGAGTCCTATACCGTTTCCACAACCTATATAACCGATCACGTTGAGCTATCAACATTTTCGCCTCGTTGCTAAACCATGGCCGGCTGCCTTTCCGTAATGTTTTTGTAGTGATAGGTACCCTACTATTGTATATCCTTAATATCAAGTCGTTAAGGCAGTTCATTTTATCATCAACGTCTTGTAAGTGGTATATCTGATCCCAATCAGTATTTACAATATCATTACATAAGGACTGATAGTCAATAATTTTGAAATTTCTGAAAGTAGAATTTTGCACAGAATCCTCACATATAAAATCGTACGAAATGAAAATGGCGTCATGTTTAGAGAAAGATGTTACAGATAACTGCTCATAATGTAACACGTTATTCTTCTTATTCACAAAGAACAAATCTAACAATGTTTCCGATGTGTTAGTAAAATGAGTTGGTCTTGTGTTATTTACCGAAGTTAGACCTAAACTTGACATAATTGTATATAGTTCATCTGTTACAAGTAAATTACTATTGAAATCACCTGCAATGATGACATCGGAATACGTTACCGACAGGTTCTCAAGTCTTTCAATTAAACTATCAAATTTTATATATCTGTTAGGTCTATAAACACATCCCAGTAGCATCCTGGTGCCGTGATAATTTATTTCTATAAAAATGAACTCTGTATCATTATTCTGACAATAACAAGTAACCAGTTTACTTGAAACATGATTCTTAATGTATATGGCGACACCGCCTCCATTCCCAGACCTATCTGATCTAAAGAGGCGATAGCCTTCAACTCTATATATACCATCATCAATTTCTTCATTGAACCACGTTTCAGAGATACATATGGCATCAATACCAGAATTTTCAATTAGATATCGAAATTCATCAATTTTTGGCAGTAAACTTTGAGCATTAATATGAAATATTGTAAACGATTTATGACGATTAGCTAAGATTCTGATCATATTGAAGTTACTCTCTCTGGAATCAATTTGATTAAATGATATGTTAGTCAAACTCATAGTTTCCTACAGAGATTAACGCAACGCAATAAAAATAAGGAAATATAGAATTTAACAAATTTAAAATTTCGTAAATAAAATAGATAATTAATATAATGCTCTTAGCAATAAAATTTGAAAATAGAAATGAAAATAGTAAAAACAAAATGAGTAAAATCATGTCATTGACGAAAAAACATATCCAGGTCCTCCAAGAATTCCAACAGATTAGGGTCATCAGCGTCATTCTTTTTAATATATACGAGGCCACGTAAGGTAAATACAGATTTTATGTTTTTATCTCTTTTTTTAACATTTAAAGCCGCTTTGAATATTTTGTGGTTTTGCGGCGTTAGATCCTCATTTATATAAATAGATTCATTGCTTTCAAAACCAGCATGAGTTAATTTAAGATTTGTTTTGTTTTCCCTTCGATATTTGTAAATGGATTTTAAAAGAAAATTTTTCTCAAACGGAGAGTGGAGTTTGATAACTACAGTTTCTTCCTTCGGATTATATGGTTTGTTATTTTTATAGATCTTTTTAAGTCTGTATATGTTTTCAATTCTAGGTGTAGTTATTTTTATGCTATTACATATATTATTGAAAATGTTTTGCAAGTTTTCATTTTCATAGTACGGTATCCCATTAATTCGTATACTGCTAGCAACTACCGAATTTTCATGTTTATTTATTTTTCTTTTCAAATCCAATATTTGCTTTTCTGTTTCACCAACTTTAACACTCTTCAATTCTAATTGTTCAACTCTTTCTGTTACAGAGTACAATTCGTTTTTAATATCATTTATTTCCTTTTCAAAAACAGACAAAATTCTCTCTTCACTCTCTTTAATTAAAGTTTTAATATACTCAAAATGATTTTCTTCGCTCTCTCTTATCGAACTTTTAATAACAGCTGATGTTTTATTTTCGCTTTCCCTTATAGAGATTTTTATTGCTTCTGCTGTAAGATATTCACTCTCTTTTATTAAGTCCCTCAAAAAGGTTTTATCCACACTTGATAGTCGGGGTACCTTATTGTTGTATTTTTCAAGCAAAGCGTCTTGTGTTTGTTGAGATTCTCTTACTCTTTTAGAAGAGGATTCGCTTCTGGTTTCCATATTATAAGTGGCTCTTTTTTTTCTTTTAGGCAAGGTTTTGTTTTTGTTTTTATTTTCCTTTATTGCAGCTTTTGTTTTGCTGGACTTTTTGTTATACAGTCAATTTATGTTTGTGTTGTTTTTGTTTATTTTAAGTAAACAGACTTGTTATGACTTTATTTAGTAAAACAATTTTTTATTTATTAAAAAGTTTATTAAAAAAGGATCTAAAAGTTCTGTTTAAATGCACTAGTTTATAGCAATTTTTTTCTAGTATATTTTAATGTTAATTATATTTTAGAATAGTATTATTTATATTTTTTAAATTTAATAATACACGGAGTCACTTATAATACGTTTACACAGCTCGAAGCGAAGAGTTTCTTAGTATAAACTACTGCCAAACTTGTGTTTGTCAGCCATTAAAAGTAGACAAGCTCATGAAGCATTATTTTTGCGTAAGAAAAATGTCACCGAAACTAAAGAAGGACTTGATCAATCCTTTGGAAACAGTGCAGCGTCGATTTCAATGGTTAATAAGTGGTTTACTAACTTCCGTCGTGGTCGTGAATTGAAAACGTACGTTCAGGTCGTCCGAAAGAAGTTATTCCTCCAGATGTCATCGATAAATTGCGCAATAGGAGTATGATAAGGCAGCAAACATTTCAACTGAGCTGGTGCATCACATTTCACATGAATATTTGGACATGAAAATGGTAATGCGAGATTGATGCCGCGTTGAAGACAATCGACATAGTTATATATATGTATGTATATTATTAAATGCTAATAAATTTATATACATATATGAGCTTGCCTTGCGCGGCAGCAATGTGGAATCGACTTATGTCGAACTCATTCATCCGCTGGTTTATTGTCAAAAACGAAGGGATGAACGATTTCGACCCAGGTCTAACACCAGACTTGCCTCCATTCTTCATATACGCTTATGCGCACAAAACGGTCTTGAACTGAATACAATCCTGTTTTCTATTCTTTTGGTTTAATATTAATAAAACGCATAGAATTCTATGATTCTAATACCTGATAAAGTGCATCCTTTGTGACGCCGAATAGTGCGATTTAAACTTGTGACACTCTATAAAAAACATCCTTTATGTAGGTAAGAGGTATGTTAATAAAAGTTGAATTTTCAAAAATTCGCGCAAGTTACATATACACTATAGACGTGCATCAGTGTACTTGTAGTATTTCAAAAACAAGTATACTTGAGTAGATATCATTCCATACAGATAAAATATGAGAACGAGTATAACTAATATTGTCTGCTTTTGTTTTTTCTTACACACTCGACTATAAAACCAGTTTCAGTTGCTTGTGGTTTTCGGTTGAAAAATTCTTCACACTTGTTTGCACTCATCAAATACTTATTGTAACTAGATTATTTTTGGGGGATTGGTAGTTATTTGTAGTTGACGCAAAGAAGAATGCTCTTTGTATAAACACACATACTTACATTTAATAAACATGCATATAAATGAATATTTGGCGAATAGGAGAAAGAAAATGACAAATTAATTGTAAATTTGTGAACTTAGAGAACAAAAATATAAACTTTTTTCATGGAATTTTTTAGATTTATTTTTATAGAAAAGTTGCATAAAATTACATACATTTTTAATATTAATAACTTTTAAAAATAAAATTTATAGGTACAAAATGTTAAAAGAAAACATTTTCTTCTTATCAAGTTATTTCATAGAAATTTTTTTATAGGTATATTATAAAAGTTTTTCCTATAAAATTTTAGCATAATTCATTTATAAAAAAAAAATGTTCCATAGAAATTTTTTCAAACAAAAATATTTTCAATAGAAAAATTTTCACAACGAAATTTTCGACATTAAAATTTTCTATAGAAAGGTTTTCGAATGTTAAAATTTCTATAGAAATTTTTTTATTAAAATCTTTTAATAGAAAATTTTTCGAACACAAAAACTTTTATAGAGAAATTTTCGAACAATAAAATTTTTCCTTAGAAAAATTTTCGAAAATAAAAATTTTTAATGAAAAATGTTTCGACTATGTATTAAAACTTTTCAATATAAAATATTTCGAACATTAAAGTTTGCTTCAGAAATTTTTTCAAACATGAAAATTTAGGATAGATAATTTCTCGACTATTAAAATCTCTTAATAAGAAAATTTTGAACACAAAAATTTTCTAAAAAAATCTTCTAAAAATTTTCGTTTTTAAAAATCGATTTCCATCTCATACCTGAATACAATGAAAACCCAATATAAATTTTGCATCATTTAATAATACTAACTTCTCGCTCCAAATCATCATTTAAAAAAACATGTAAATTTATGAGATTATATTAAATTGTTACATAACCCCTAATTTTATGAATTTAAATTAAAAAGTTTCAAATACGTAAACTACATACATTGACGAATTTATGACGATTCTGCACTCATTTTATCTGGCAACTATGGTGGTCACGTTTGAATTTAATTGATTCTCGTCTAGTCTACTCACTCTTACTTTGGTAGAGAGAATAGCAAGATAAACTTCAAGCAGAAATGCTGAATTACTCACCAAAACGGAATGTAACTGTTTCTTGCTTTTGAATATTTGCATCTTAAAATTAATTTTGGTTGTTTATTACAATCAGCAGAAAACAGAAAGAAAAACACGATCAAGTTGTTAATACATATTAAAGTATTAAATTTTAGGTGCACTCTTATTGAAATATATTTTATAAATATTAAAATGAATAATTTGGATATAAAGGAAAAAATTGTATCAAAAGAGTATAAAATAAGTGAAAAAAGAGGTCGAAGCAAGATATGGGAATGTTTTGGCATTGTTAAAGATGAAAACGATTTAAAAATAAATAATTTTGTTGCGTGCAAAATTTGTACAAGTGTTTATAAATTTAATAAAAATACAATATCTAATTTAAACAAACATAAATGTGTTTCAACATTAAGAAACGAAGAAGAATGTGCTTTGATTGAACCAAATAATGAAGCTAAAAGGGCTTGCACCGAAGTTTTGACAGAATGGGTACTTAGAGATATCCGCCCATACTCTTTAGTAACAGATACTGGATTAAATGCTTATTCTAATTTTATGTTATCGCTAGGTAGCAAATCTCAATATAGAATCTCAATATAGAATCCCTAATCCCACATCCAACAACTATTTATAGAAATGTTGAAATAAGATATTCCATACAGTTTGAGAAACTTAAGTCGGAGATGTCATCCATTAAAAATATTGGATATGCCTTAACTTGTGACCTATGGACGGAAAATTTTTCAAAAATTTCTTATCTCGCCGTTACGTCTCATTTTATTATTGATGGTGAATGTAAAAACAAACTTATGGGTGTAAAATCAATGAAAGGAGATTCAAATAATGGTAAGTTATCCAGAAAATATTAAAAAAATAAAAATGTGGGCGTATAAAGAAGAATCTGTCGTCAAACCCACTTTAGAAATATTTGAGACCACTTCGCAATATTTTTCAAATTAAAATATAAATCCATTCAAAGAAATATTTTTAATTTTGTGAAATCCGGTTTCAAAAATTTATTGTCTTTTGCAACAGAAATAAAAACACGAAAATGGTCCTTATCATGGTTGGCGTTTTTGCATTTTCGACTTCAACAGTTTGTAATACATTAAAAGAGACATGCATCTACGTATTTTGTTGAATGCGAATACGCCAACGGTGATAAGGTAAATTATATTATTTCTAAATTTTTTATTTTAAAACTAGGTACCAATATAAAACAAAAATTGGAGAATTTACTCTGCGAGTTTAATTGCTCTTTAAATGATTCAGCAGTTGTAGTGACAGACAGAGGAAGCAATATAAAAGCAGCATTAAAAGGACACGAAAATATCAATTGCATAAATCACCTTCTTCATAACACAATAGAAAAATGTATACGTTTATCACCACAAATTGATGATATTGTTACAGTAGCATCAAAGCTTGTTAAATACTTTAAAAAATCTGGTCCAAATTGTGAATTAAACATATCATTAAAAAGCTTCACACCTACAAGATGGAATACTGTATATTTTAACTTATTATCTATAAAATCTAACTTTGGAGATATTCAGAAATTACTAAGTGTTAGAAATCTATCAGAAAAATATAGTATTATAAAAGAGTATTATTTGGATCAGTTATTAGCAATTTTAGAGCCTTTTATGCATGCTTCTAAAGAACTGGAAGGAAGCTCCTAAGCAACTATACATTTAGTTCATCCTCACATACAAAAGTTAAAATCAATATGTTCTACCACCGGTAATGACGAACCCAGTTTTATATCCGAATTTAAAGAATCTTTAAATGATACTTTAATTTCTTTAGTAGAGCCAAAGATTACAATTTATCATAAATTGGCAATATTTTTATTTCCTCCAGCCAATCAACTCATGCAATTCAGTCTAGAAGAACAAACAGAAGTGTTAAATAAATGTAAATCTTTGATGCATCTATATTTAAATGATGTAGATATAGAAAGTCCTCCTTTTGAATCAAGTACATCGAAAATATATGCATTATTTGAAAAATATGTACAACCAATGCAAGAGGGAAATTCAAACGAAGTCAAAATTGAAAAGGAGATAGCTCAATATAAAAACACTTCAGTTTTTTTACAAAATAATTTTAATGTTTTAAAATGGTGGAACGATAGAAAAATTGAATTTCCATTACTGCACAAAGTAAGCTTAAAAATTTTTGCTATACCAGCATCTAGCTCGCCATCGGAAAGAGTATTTTCCATAGCTCGTGCTTTAATTACAGATAAACGTTCCAAACTTGACTCTAATGGAAAATCGTTTAATGAAATTCTATTTGTAAACATAAATTCTAAAGACTAATTTTTATTTTCCCATAAAAGAATTCCTCTTCAATTAAGCAAGTATTGGGTTCAATCATTGCGAAAATAATAAATTGTCGGTGAAATATTTCATTTATTTTTGTTTAGTTTTCATTAAAAAATCCTGAGATTTTTATTGTTAGGGTGATTATGGTCCCCTAAATAAAATATGTAGTACTTATCCTATTTTATGTATGTTCGTATATATGTATTTATAAATTTGCTATGCGGTCCATCTGCAATAAAACAAATAAAGAAAATTTTCCCAAACTCTTATAGGCCATTTTGCAGGCCAGCCAGTGATATATATTTTGTTGTCCCTAACTGTGTTTTTAGTTTTTTTTTAACATATGCATATATCGTCACAGAAAATCCAAAAGGCGGTAACTAACATAAAAAATCAACATTGAGTTTTCATGAATTAAAGACATTCTTCGCTTAAGAATACAAAAAACTAAATTTATTGATTAGTTACGGCCTTTTGGATTTCAGGTGACTCTATAAAAGTATCTAAGAACTGAAGTACCTATATTAATTTTTAAATTTTTTGTAAAAAAAACCCAATAAAACTTATGGTTTTAAAATTATTTATAATATTGTATTTATTTCTTTCATTTTCTGTTAGTAAATTCACGTCCATATCATACAGCATACAATAGATAATATCTGTCTGATTATATTAGCGAAAGTTACGAAGACCAATAAGTTTTACATATTCGGGGTCAAATTTGGTCCACTATAAGGTCAACGTACAATCTCTAAACAGTTTATTAAACATTTGTCTAAAAGCCCAACTGTTCTTCTACTGATCCTCCAAATTTCATCAAAATCGGCCCAGTAGTTTAAAAGTTAATGAATTATTACCAAAAAACCATCACATACCCCACTGTGTGTTGTTTCTTTAGTTTTTTTTTTATTTAGATAAGCACACCATAAGTTATCTATTGTATCGACACTAGTACCCACTATACTTGTTTCGTCAAAGCATGTACAAATAAATGTAGTATTTTTTTTTTACTTTAACTCACTCACACTTACTTTTTTGGAGAGAATAACAATACAAACTTATACAAGAAATTCTCACATACTCATCAATACGCACTCAAAGCAAAAAAACGCTGAAACTGGTGCAAACAAGTGTACTCGTGCACGTCTGTAATATACACGTAACTACATTAATATGAAAGCGAATGAACCCGATAAATTCGAGGAATTTTTAAATCAAATTAATAAACTCAGACAGCAACCCAATTTCATATATGCGATGTATTGCACAAGACATAACGTTTCCAAAGTAACTAATCAGCATAATTTTAACAATAATTAAAATAATAAAACTTCACACAATGTCCTAAATGAAAAGGTTAGCCAACAAATGTAATTTAAGATAAGTAAGCAAAATTGTCATACATACATGTTATTTTCTTTAACAAAATTAAATAAAAGAACAAAATATAATATAACCTAAGCAAGCAAAATTGTAATACATTTAAAGTTGTTGAATAAAACTAAATAAAAGAACAGACAGACTGATCCGACCACCAAAACTGATCACAACGTGTCTTCTCCAAATTTTTTGAAAACGTTCGAAAGTCGGCTAGTAATAAAACTGGCGCAGTCGGTAGGATGCAGTGTATAAATTCAAGGATCTAGTGATACGAACCGCGTTCAGAAAAAAAAGTAATAAAAAAATTCTTTTATACAATTATAAAACAAGATTTGGTGCAGTGAAAGCTAAATAGTAAAATTTTTAAGCCAACACCACCAAACTTAAGTGAACATTTTACGCTAACACCACCAAAGTGAAGTGAGCACTTATAGTTTAAAGTAGACACTACAAAGAAATAAGGTGAACCACTACGAAAAGCAGTAAAAGCTGCATCAATAATTGTACAAAATTAATCAAAGAAGACAACGCGTTTAATTGGACGCGATGAGGCAAGCACACCAAGAACTAATGAATAGGGCAGAAGTATACAATAGAGACAGCGTAATGAAAACAGTTATCAGCGTACCTACGTTCACCGTTACGGGTGACATCACGATAAACTCATTTTTTAGAAGCATTGAATATCTATTATCTACAATCAATGACACCGAGTTAAGGAAGGAAGCGGTATGAACAATTTTCTACAGGAGGATACAAGGACCTGCTAAGAATGTAATAATCAACATACCAGAAACAGATAACTGGCAATTAATCAAAGAGACCCTGAAGTTACGAAATCGGCCTGACGTGGAACCACACACAGGAAAGTTGCAAACTTCAAAGTAAATAATGTAAGTGAACTTATGATAGCAATATAAAATATAAGTCGGACGAACTGACAGTGTATTATACAGGCGACCACTATATGGACCTAAGTAATATGGACAGTATATTAATATATACTATGTATAAAAGAAATGACGTGGGGAGTTTTATTAGACAAAATTTATGACGAAACAAATTTAAATAATATTTTAAACATAATGACAAGTAGAAGATTTGAGGACGGTTGCATCCGACCTGAGTGTAGGAAATTTAAAATAAAAGAAGATAGACCAACAAATGCATGGAGCAGTACGTATGAAGACAAAGGATAATAATTTAATAATGTACATGCGGATGGCAGAAATAGGAATCAAAATATAGATACTGGATTGAATAATTATCCTCTAGAAAGGCAATGGAACCGAAATAATAATAATAATCTGGGCAGTACAGGCACAATAATAATTTTAATAACGGAAGGTTTAACAATTTCAATCAATTTGCAAATTCGGCTAATTTACAAAGACCCCAGACAGGAAACAAAGACAAGGCTTAGGACAATATCGCCAAAAACCCAATTAGGCAAGGCCAGGTTAAGCCCATGGAAATTGCTAATATACAATCAAATATGAGTAGACTTCAATTTGGCCAAAATCCCTTAATCTCAGGCAAAACCAAGAAGAAACTCAAGCAAACAATAGCAGAAGAGAAGAAGTGAATAATTGCATTTTTTTTACGAAGCAACTTTGGACTGGCTACCCAAAATAAAACAAGTAAAAGTGCTATATTTGGCTGTGCCGAATTTTAAATACCCTTCACAGATCTTTTCGTTTAAATATTTAAGCTAGGAAGCTAAATGTTTGGCTTTTCTTATTTCTAACACCTCTGAACATCTTTCAAAAATATTAAATATGTTTAATTTAAAAACAAAAAGTAACAATTCGTTTCATGGACCCCAAAAAGTTCTAATTGTCTTTTAGATTTTATGGTTTTTAATAACAATTTAACTCTTTCCGAAGCATAAAAAGAGATTTCATCCACAAAAAACCAAAATTAGGAACTTATATGGCTAATTTTATGTATTAAAAAATTAAGATTATCCAACTCTGTAACCGAATTTTTAGTTTTTTAAATTTTTAATACTAATTTAATTCTTAGCGAAGTATAAAATATGTTTAATTCACTAAAAAAAAATTCGATTTTCCAACCCTGGAACGGAATTTTTAATTTCTTAATACGAATTTAATTTTTTCGGAAATATAAAATAAGTTTAACTCATTAAAAACACAAAATTTGGAATTTATGTGGGTACTTTTATGTACCAAAATTATTTCGATTTTCAAACTCTGGAAGCGAATTTTTAATTTTTTTTGCCAATGCAATTCATAGTGTGGTGTAACATATGTTTAATATAGTTTTACTTGACAAAAAAATTTAAATTTTTAAACTTTTTGGTCACTTTCACGTACCATAAAATACTTTATTTGTTCAACCCTGGAGTCGAAATTTTATTTTTTTAAGATTTTAATACCAATTTTGTTCTTCCTGAATTATAAAATAGTTTGAATTAGCAAAAACAACATCGTCTATTGCCTATTTGGTTACTTTTATATATTTCAATTTTCCAACCCTGGAAACGAAATTAAAATTTTTTTTACCAATGCAACTCTTAATAAGGCATGAAATAGTTTTATTTAAGAAAAACTTAATATCTGTAACCTTTTTGGTTACTTTCATGTACTACAAAATATTGCAGTTATCCAACTATGGAATCTAAATTTTGATTTTTTTTTTTTTATTTTTGATACCAATTTTGTTTTTCTGAACTAAAAAATAGTTTTAATTAGAAAAAAAAACCGACGTTAGTTGCCTTTTGGGTTACTTTTATGTATAAAAAAATTTTAATTTCCCAGCTCTGGAAGCGAAATATTACTTTTTTTACCAATCCTAGTCTTCATTAGGTATAAAGTCGTTTTATTTAAGAAAAACTTAAAATTTGCAACAATTTTGGTCACTTTCATGTACCACAATATATTGCATGTACCCAAAAACTTTAAACTTCCCAACCCTGGAAGTGAAATTTTAATTTTTTTTTGTTTTATCTTTAACAATGCAACTTTTCATGAGGTACAAAGTAGTATTATTTAAGAAAAATTTACAGTTTTCAACCATTTTGGTCACCTTCATGAACTAAAATATTGCACTTGTCCAACCCTGGATTCGAAATTTTGATTTTTTTTTTGGAAATTTTTGACACCAATTTTGTTCTTCCTAAAATATAAAATAATTTTAGTTGGCAAAAAAAAAACAACGTCAATTCCTTCTTTGGTTACTTTTATGTATAAAAAATCAATTTCCCAACCCTGGAAGCGAAATTTGAATTTTTAAATTTTTTTTATCAATGCAAATTTATGAGGTATAAAGTAGTTTTGTTTAAGAAAAACTCGAATTTTTCAACCATTTTGATTATTACATGTACTACAAAATATTACATGTACGACAAAATATTACATGTACGAAAAAAATTTAATTTTTCCAACCCTGGAAACGAAATTTTAATATTTTGTAACAGTGCAACGCTTCTTGAGGTATAAAATAGTTTTTTTTAAGAAATATATCCAATTTTTAATCATTTTGATTACTTTCATGTACTATTAAATATTGCACTTGTCCATCCCTGAATTCGAAATTTTATTTTTAATACCAATTTTGTTATTCCTAATTTTTAAAACAAGCTTAGTTAGCAAAAAAAACAACATCAGTTGCCTGTTTGATTACTTTCACGTACAAAAAAAATGCAATTTCCCACCCCTGGAAGCAAAATTTGAATTTAAAAATTTTTTTTTGGCCAATGCAAATCTTCATGACGTATAAAGAGGTTTTGTTAAAGAAAAACATAAAATTTTCAACAATTTTAGTAATTACATGTACTATAAAATAAGAAATGGCCCGAAAAAAATTTTTAATTTTCCATCCCTGGAAAAAAAAATTTAATTTTTTTACTTTTCAATTGACCATTGAGGCTTCCCAAAGCACAAAATAGGTTTAATTTACAAACATTAAAATAAAGAATTGATTTTTGGTATAAATTTTGAGTCGAGAAATAGGTGTAAGCTTCCCAGCTCTGGAACCATACTTCGGATCTTTCTCAATAGCACTCTATTTAAGTTCATTTCCAATCCAACGGTCCAAGAACGTAGTCTCTAGCTCATCTGGGGGCTAGGGGAAACCGATTTCACGTACAGACGGACGGACATCGCTCAATCGTCATCGCTATTCATAAGGATCCAGAATATATATACCTTATGGGGTCCTATATTGGTATCGAATAAATTACACACGGAATGACAAACCTATATATACCCTTTAACTTTTTTGTGAAGGATATAAAAATGCAATTTCCCACCCCTGGAAGCAAAATTTGAATTAACATTTTTTTTTGGGCCAATGCAAATCCTCATGACGTATAATGAGGTTTTGTTAACGAAAAACTTAAAATTTTTAAAAATTTTAGTTACTACATGTACTACAATATACGGAATAGGCCCAAAAAAATTTTATTTCCCATCCCTGAAAAAAAAATTTTATTTATTTTTATTTGTTTTTAGTTTTTAATAGACCATTGAGGCTTCCCAAAGCACGAAATACGTTAAATTACGAAATAGGTTTAATTTACAAACATTAAAATAAATATTTTTCCTTTTTTCCCTTCCAATGTAGGTATGTATTTGTCTAATCAGGCCTAACGTATTCAATGTTAATAAAACCAATTTATTACATTTTTTACCCAACGTTTCGTCAATTTTTTGTCGACTTCTTCAGGGGCTTTTGTCTATTTTAATTTAAAAGAACATACATAAATATTACAAATTACAGTGATACAGTGATATTATTAATGTTTTTAGAAATATTTTTAACTTACAGTGTTGTAGTCAATATTATATTGAATACATGTTTTTATTTTTGTGTTTTACTTATTTTAAGTTACTGAAAATTTATTTCAAGCACAAGTTTTTATTTTTATGTTATCGCAACGATGTAGCTAGCGTTTATATTGTCGGTGTCTTCTTTTTTGTTCATTGTTCTCTCTATCTTTTGCTGTATACGTAAGCTCTCCATCGTATATCTTTTTCTTTCTATTTTTTCTTTATCCAGAATTTTTACCTTGTCAAAATCAATCGAATGCTTGCTGTTTATAACATGAGCTGATAAAGCTGTTGATGTTTTCTGTTTGGCGATATCGCTTTTGTGTTCTGAAATTCTGGTTTCTAGGTTTCTTTTAGTCGTACCTATGTATGTATATAAGGTTGCATTTATCTTTGCTGTTTCCTTTGCATTGTAATTCGTAAACCAAGTCACTTTGTTGCTGTTTATCTGTGGGTGCTTTTACATATTTGTGTATAAATTGAGCTAAGTGTTGTGTTTGGTTTGTAGGCAAATTTAATGTTTTTATTTTCGACTGCTAATATTATTATACCCTCCAAAAAAGAATTTGGAGGGTATATTCACTTTGTCATTCCGTTTGTAACGCATCGAAATATCCATCTCAGACCCCATAATGTATATATATTCTTGATCAGTGATGAAATCTAAGACGAACTGAGCATGTCCGTCCGTCCGTCTGTGGAAATCACGATTCAGTCCAAACGAAAAGAGCTAGACTTTTAAAATTTGGCATAAATATATTTTAAAACTTAGAGCAGGTTAAGTTCGAAGATGGGCTAAATCGGGCAAGAGGGAAAAAAGTTCCCCTAAGAAGAACTAAACCAAACCAGAAAAAACAACATAATTTTTAAAGTTTTTTTAAGTTCATTTTGTTAAGCAAATGATATATTTTTATGTCAAATACGGTCCAACGCCTTAAACTTGGAGCCATTAAATAAAATAAAAATATTTTTTGACCCCGCCCACTTCAGTGGGCGTTATTATAGGCAAAACTAGCATAAAAATTCAACAAATTGTTTTACTTAAGCCTACATTCCTAAGCTGAGACGAAACCTAGTACTACTCTGCCCTACCCCTTCCTTCCCCCTCGCCCCCTAAATGACCCTACCAAAAAAAAACATTTTGTTTTAAATTTTGTATATAATCATCCCAAGCATTTATCTTCAGAGTTTTATGACTGCCGATTTCTGCCCTACCTCCCCCCTCCCACCTCTTCCTTTGCCCCCTAAATGACACTCCAAAATTTTTTTTTTTTTAAATTTTGTATATAATCATCCCAAGCATTTATCTTTAGAGTTTTATGACTGCCTGTTGCTGCCCTACCCCTTCTCCCCCTTTGCCCGCTAAATGACCCTATTAAAATTAAATATACATTTTTTTTATTTTGTGTATGATCATCCCAAGCATTTACTTTTACAGTTTTATGTGTATCTGTAAATGGTGTGTATACCAATACACACCGCCATCAAAACCATAATGAGTAAATGGGATACATTAAAAAATTTTACAATGATACCAAAAACTTTGTTTTTAAAAATTATACGCTTCTGTCTTATAGACAACAATTACTTTATATATAACAAAACGGTGTTTAGTCAAATTTTTGGCATGCCAATGGGCAATCCACTTTCGCCTGCTATAGCCGACATCGTATTAGATGGCCTTCTTGACGAAACATTAACAACACTAAGAAACAAAAACATTAGTATTAAATACATAGTCAAATATGTAGATGATATCTTCGAAATTATCAATCAAAAAGACAAGGACACAATTCTAAACATTTTAAACCAATACCATTCCAAACTTCAGTTTACTATTGAAATTGAAAAAAATAATTTCTTAAATTATCTTGACACAACCCTTTATAGGGGAAAAAATAAAATCAGATATTATTCAAAAGAAACTTCATCGGGCAGAACAACCAAAAAGTCAAATATTAAACACGGCAAAAAATCTCATCTTCAGAGCCCTAAGCATTAGCAATAAACAATTTCATGAAAAAAATATAAAAAAAATAAATGCAATCCTAAAAAGCTATAGTATTCCAGAAAAATTAATAAATCTATTAGTAAAACAAACCATGGTGAAACTAGAAAATAGCACAACCCAATTTCCAACCACAGATCCAACAGGAAAAGAAACTAAAAATTATTACAGTGTATCATTTATTCCTGGCTTAACAGACAAAAAAGAAATAATATCAGCAGTCGAAAATAAAAACATTAAATTTGCCTACAAACCAAACACAACACTTAGCTCAATTTATACACAAATAAAAGCACCCACAGATAAACAGCCACAAAGTGACTTGGTTTACGAATTACAATGCAAAGGAAACAGCAAAGATAAATGCAACCTTATATACATACATAGGTACGACTAAAAGAAACCTAGAAACCAGAATGTCAGAACACAAAAGCGATATCGCCAAACAGAAAACATCAACAACTTTATCAGCTCATGTTATAAACAGCAAGCATTCGATTGATTTTGACAAGGTAAAAATTCTGGATAAAGAAAAAATAGAAAGAAAAAGATATACGATGGAGAGCTTACGTATACAGCAAAAGATAGAGAGAACAATGAACAAAAAAGAAGACACCGACAATATAAACGCTAGCTACATCGTTGCGATAACATAAAAATAAAAACTTGTGCTTGAAATAAATTTTCAGTAACTTAAAATAAGTAAAACACAAAAATAAAAACATGTATTCAATATAATATTGACTACAACATTGTAAGTTAAATATATTTCTAAAAACATTAATAATATCACTGTATCACTGTAATTTGTAATATATATGTATGTTCTTTTAAATTAAAATAGACAAAAGCCCCTAAAGAAGTCGACAAAAAATTGACGAAACGTTGGGTAAAAAATGTAATAAATTGGTTTTATTAACATTGAATACGTTAAAGGGCTATTAGACACGCATACTTGTCTGCAGACATGTGTGATGGCATACCAAATCTCACTGTCTAATAGCATGTATGTCGAGTACGTCCGACATGTATGTTGGTTTTCAAAAATTTTTTATTTTCTAATGTCTGTCGCATACCAACATACTCGTCTAATAGCGTGTCTGTCATACTTCATATAAAAATTCAGTTCGCTTGTTGACGCTGATGTGTGCTAATCGGAAAGTTGTAAAAAAAAATCATTAAACAATATAAAAGCCTGCCGTAATTGTGGCAAATAAAATCATATTATAACACAATAAGCAATTAAAAATTATGGGATACAATATATTAAAAGAAAAACTAATAAAAATAGATTAACAAAGATAGATAGATAAAATTAATAAAGAAAGATAGCCGTTAAACTTTCCGATTCATTGCCATCCTTTCGCATCAAAAATTTCTTTGTACTGAAGTATGCCGTCAGTGTTCGATAGTGTAATAGCAAAATACAAAGTATGCCATCACACATGTCTGCAGACAAGTATGCATGTCTAATAGCCCTTTTAGGCCTGATTAGCTCAAGATAAATACATACCTACACTGGAAGGGAAAAAAGAAAAAATTTATTTACCTGGCCAAAAAAATTAAAAACAGATTAAAAAAAAGAATTGATTTTTGGTATAAATTTTGCGTCGTGAAATAGGTGTAAGCTTCCCAGCTCTGGAACCGTACTTCGGATCTTTCTGAATTTCAATAGCACTCTATTTAAGAGTAGTATAGGAATGTATGAGCCACGGCTATTAAAATACTTAAAAATTCTCAAATTTCAGTACAAATTTGGGCAATTACACTTAAATAATCTCAAATTTCAGTACAAAATTTTAAAATTTTAAGTGCCCAAATTGTTCAAGTGCTTTGATGTTTGTGTGTGTGTAAATTTTCCCACGGTTTAATAAGGGGGTTCATACTGTTGGTGTTTTTTTTCTTATAATGTTGGGGTAGGCGTGTGAAATTCTGTCTGTCCGCATGAGACCGTGGGAATTTGTGTCTGTCCATATGTGACCGTGGGAACATCAGTCCGTCGGTGTGTGAGCGTGGGAATTTTTGTCTGTCCATATGTGACCGTGGGAATATATGTCCGTCGGTATGAGAGCGTGCGAATTTGTGTCTGTCCATACGTGACCTTGGCAATACATGTCCGTCGGTACGTGATCGTGGGAATTTTTTGTCAGTCCATATATGAGTTTGTGTCGGTCTCTCCTTTATTAAAAGTGTTGTATAAATGGATCGCCCTATATTTTTGTGAATCTTTTCTTTTTGCTACAGTTTGATTTTGTCCTTTATTTTGGGTTGTTTAATTCTGGTGTGTGTACTTAAGAATTTGGTTTCTTTTTTGTGCAATGTTAGAAAGTATTCTCGTCTTGAAGGCATTGTAAAAAAATTTATTGTTCCTTCATATTGATACTAATACTGTGTTTATATATTTTTTTTTTTTTTAGGAGTAGGACCAGCACTCAGGGGATGACCCCTACATATGCATTGCGCCGGAACTGAAAACGAGGGGATAGTATTAAGTGGACAAATGAGGATAGATGAGAAGATAGACAGTTTTTTTGTAGCTATTTCAACCTTTTACTTCGCCGGCTAATTTTTGCTACAGGGCCGACGAAGGTGGGTGCTGTTACTCTGCTTTTTAGTACATGATGGTGTCAGTCGCTGCCAAATTATGTTCAGTGACCAGTGACTCTGCCTTCATCACTGAAACAGGTTGGCAAGAACTAACACAACCATGCACTAATGCTGATCAGAAGAATTCAACACAATATTTCATGACTCAGCGCGGGCTCGAACTCACGACCCTCCGCTTCATAGTCTCGTGTTCTACTACTTCAGCCAACAGCACCCACAATATTAATATTGAATTATATTAATATTGAATGTGTTTATTTTATGCTTGACGATCATCTATGAATTATATTTGGTGTTGTGGATGATAGGTATGCTTTCTTTTGTTCCGTGTGGGTTTCGTTGTGAGCGGCGATTGCAATGTTTATCTTTCAGACAGGCTGTGTGTGGCGATAGGTGTCTGCCCACATGGTGGACGGGTTTTATGGTTCCAATGTGTGGACATTTCTATTTTGAGTACGCAAAGGGATCAAGTATGAAATGTGATAAGATGTACATATTCATGCGTACATAAATATCTACAAATTTGTTTCATTTACGCATGTACATGCAAACAAATAATAAGCGTTTACTATTTTTGCTCAAATATTCCCTTGTCCGTTAGAATGAATGAACCATTGCTTAAACATATGTACATATATGCATTGTGCTTGTTTGTTCTCTGAAATAAATATGTCTGTATGTTTTTATTTGAAATAAAAAGACATTTATTTAAATTTTTATAAGCATTTATTTAAAATTTTGTTAACATATTCATTTTTAAGTAAAATTGCATTTCTTAAGGCACAAACACCATAGTCGTGATAGCTACAATAGAAATATTTCGAGTGCTTAGCTTCCATTTGTTTAAAATTAATGCAGTCAATGTCTTCAATGTTATGAACTGTTTGATGAATCATTTTTTCTAGCCATCGTTTTTCTTTTCCCCTTAACATATATTTGTGAATTTCTTATATTGGATTTTAAAAACTTGCAAATGCTTTGAATTGAGACTGATCCATCATTCCATTTAATATGATGATAGTTTTTGGTTAACCAAACTGCTTTTCTTTGCTTTTTGGTTGGTAAGCATTCGAAATCAAAAGACGGGTTTATGACGAAATTGAGGCATTCGTTGTTGCTGAAAACTACAGCTAGTTCTTTTTCGATGAAGTCGTTTGAATTATTTTTGAAACCTTGCAAGTCTACAAAAACATGCCATTTAATTTATAAGACCTTCCGTAATTGACCTTTTATTTGCATGTATTATATTATGCGATCATGAATGAGAACGCAATAAGCAGATATTTTTGCTGGAATATTAGTTGCTGTTTCAAATTCAATATTTATGTCGATTGGTCCGGTATTGAGCGTTTCGTTTTGATGGCTGACATCTACTACAATAATTGGAGCATTATTTTTAAATTCTTGGCCAGTTAGAAGAGTAGCATGTAGTAGCTTTGTTGAAATCTTAGATACATATCATATAGAATCGCATAGCCATCATTTTTAAATTTTATATTAAAATCGTCATATGGGTAAGAGGTTGAATTTAAATCAGTGGTGGGCTCCGTCAATGTATTGGTAAATTGTGTATGTGTTGACCTTAAGAGCTACCCACCCAACACAGCACCAAGCGTTTGTAAGATTATATATATACATAATTAGCAATAATTTCTAGGTTGAAAAAAACGTTGATTACGTAAAATTATTAATTAAAAATAAAACAAAGTAAACAGTCAAATGAAAAAAATTAAAAAAGATAGGGCAATAATTTGTTACGTTTTCTATTAAAGGAAAAATAAATAAATAAAAGAATTGTCGCTTGCTGGAATATTTGCCAAAACAAAAAATTCGCGGTTGGATGTATCAAACTTAATAAGCTTGATATTTGTATATTGATATACGGGAAACATATTCAAAATATTTTTGAGAAGATTTTGCACAGACTAATCAATAAGACTAAGTGTATTACTAAATTAGGAGAATTAGTACAGTCCGTTATTGGAGAAAAATTGTATAAAAGGTATTTTATGTTATCGAAAGCATTGTTTATGACAAAATATTTTTCGCATATCATCACGACTGAAATTGTTTGCTGGACAAATATTCTGGAAAAAAATATAAAAAAATTCGTAAGCATCCGCCCTATACTCATTCGTCGCTGCCTCATCGACGACTGAATTAAAGAGGGTAAGAATACGTGTGAATGATCTCAGCACAATTGTGCTATGAAACGCCCGTATCTGATTTAAATGTACTTTCAAGTTACTAAGATCGCAATGAACAAACTTGTTTTCTTGTTGAAAAGCAATCAGCACAAAGCGGGGGCGTTCTTTATTTGCAGCCAGTTTAACATTCCATATATGACTTTTACCCGTATTAAGTTGTGGATTGATATGGCAATCCCAACTACGGAATGCCACTGGTATAGCAGCACCACTATAAAGTATTTTGATCATATTCAATTTACTATGATCAGATAATTGAACATGTGGAATTCCCCATGATATTAGTGAAATTGTAAGTTTTGCTTTCTCAGTGGAAACATTAGAGTGTACAAGATCTTCGTCGTTCTTATTACGCAAGAGAATCAACTCATGCTTACCATTTATTAAAACTTTATTGTAGTCTTCAGCGAATCCTAAAAGAAGTTTAAGTGGTACATAGAAATTAAAATCTTCATTTTGAAGAGTTTATTCCATCCAGCATTTTGCAACACAACGCTTTCCGTATGTGATAAAGATACCAAATTTTTTATGGTGCTAGTGGCTCCCAAATATCTTGTATGGTCAATTTCAATACCATTTAGTTCACAGCGAATTTCGTCAAAGAGATATGCAACAAAATTGTTTTTTAATTGAAAGTTGGGTGTAGATTTCGATGTTTTTTCGTCTACAACAAATCCTTCCACATATATGTAGCTTTCACTAGGTAACACATATAAATCTTGATTTTGTATTGAAATTCTTATTTCATCGTTGTTGTTGAAAGACTGAAGGTATGGTATGTATGTATGATAGTCCTTTTTAATTATATTCTCGTCAGATAACGGTTTATCTAAAACATCTATTATTGAACTCATTTTGATTTCAGTTTCAAATTCAAAGACTTGAGGAAACTCTTGTTTGCTGTTGTAAGTAATTTTTGATGAACAGATGTTTTCAATTGTTGTTTAGGTTATAATGTTTGAGGATTAAATGTTGCTGTAGTATTCTTCGATATATTTGTGTTGTATATTATCAATATTTAATTGCTCTTAAATGTATTCGTATTGTAATTTCCTCTCCTCGAAAATTAATTAAGTCGCTGTTTTGATAAACCACGCGAAGAGCTAATGAACTTATCTCTCTGGAGTTTACTGGTAAATAAATAAGATTTTTGGGAATCTCAACTATTTTATAGCCAGCAGGTACGTTAATCGGAAGCTCATGTAGTGTATGAGCTTTAGAATTATTCATATAAGTATTAACCACAATACTACTTTCAATTCTCAAAAGATTAACCTTAAAGATATTAACAGGAAGATCAGAGTAATGTTCCTTGTTTGGAGTTAATATTCTGCTATTGAATCCTAAAAGTCTACCTATTGTATTTTCATTAAAATATATTGGTTCTTTAGAGCTGCTGACTTTAACTTGCATTGTATTGTTATTGGCTTCAATACAAATTGTGTTTTCTGGCGTATATCGTTTGTATTCTTTTTCTATATAGTCAACTATATCATTTAATTCATAAGATCCGATCGGTATTTCAATTACATGTTCCTCTATATGAAACATGTTGTTATAGGAGTCTACATTCGGGATACTGTTATATGAATGAAAATCAGTTAGAGCACATTCATAGTTTCCGTTTAAATCAATAGGAGGAAAATAATTAGCAGATAGCTCTGATGAATTGGATCTCAGAGTCAATGTTACTGACATTGTGACTGTTTGATTGTAAATAAATAAAGTTAAGCGCACAGTATAATTTATAAGAATCAGTTACATATTTATTATTTATTTACTTATATTAAATTTAAATTAAATATTGCTGCAATTGTTGTTGTTGCATATTTATTTCTTCCATTTACAATATCTCATCTTTGGTTATCCAAGAATTGTGTTCATTACTAAGGCCCAGCCACTTAACAAACACCTTCTGTCCTTTAGTTTTAAGGACTTTTTCAACTAGATATGTATTTGGATATCTGGTTTTTGAAAGTTCTTCTTCATAGAACCCTCCTCTAATACGATTTTCGCAATAGTCTTCTAATATGTATGTTGTAGGATATGTATTTTGTACTCTCTTAATTGTAAAGATCTCTGTTCTATTGAATCGTTCTACTATTGAGGCTTTCATAGTGCTATATGTTGAGTAGTGATTAATATTGTATTTATCCATCAGCTGACTAAAATGTTTATTGAAAAATTCTTTACCATCGTCTGTTTGTATTTTTTTTTGGTAATCGTCCCGATGTAAAAATGTTCTCCATTGCCTGTAATGTTTCAAATGCATTCTTCATTCTCAAGGGCACTGCCCAATTACAGTTAGCAAAAGTCGATAATTTCTGTTGTCTACCGAATAATTTCCCATTTTAACTAAATCAGCTTGCCAAAGATCGTCTATTCCTTTCATTACAACTCTACGACGTACAAAACTTTTTCGAGCTTGCTTATGCAGTTCGTTTACTATATTTCTTTTTGAAGACATTTAATTTTTCTAGTCGCTTTTTTCAGTTTGTTGTGGTCTACTTAGTGTACTTTTACCTATTGATTCGAAAGCGTAATTTTCGATTCTATAAATTTTTTCTCTTAGCTCTTCAATTTTCTGATCAACAAATATTTTATTTCTTAAAAGCTTTTCATCCATTTTGTTATTGATATCCTGCAAATTAGCATTAACCTTTGCTAATTGCAAAGCTGTTTCCTCTTGCTGTTTTTTGAGTTCATTTTGCAGAAACAATTTACTGATAACATCGTTTTCCTCCAGAGCATTTGCAACATTTCTGATTCTCTTGTGTTGGACATCAAGGTTTTCGTTCGTATCCATAAAGAAGCCCAACAACTTAGGAGCATTTTTGTTTAACATAACTTCACTTCTTTCGTTTATGTAATACCCAAATTTATCAACAGACATACTTTATATAAAAAAAATAAATAAAAGATCTGCGTATATAGGTTACACTATTATATTAGCTTCACGTAGTTCTTCAATAATTGAGACAATCTCGTTGTGGTGATTAGTATGACCTGCAGACTGTGATGCAAGCAGTAGTCTAAGTCGATCTACCAACTCGTTTGGATCATCCCAGTATATATAGTTTGGATTATGAAGGTACAACTGTATCAAACCCATTCCCAAATAATTACTTTTTGTTACATCTTATGAGCTCGTAGGATTTTCCCCTTTAAAAAATTTTCCAATAATATGTTTGTACTTGGACGCTCTACTCCCTTTGAATTGACCATCAGACTTATAGCATCTCCTGTGCGCATTGGTATTAAGTAATATTTTTTTACAAATTTCGAGTTCAAATTTATCATAGTTTTGTGGTGTTTTATGAAACATCAAAGAAAACAGCCCTGGAGTAAGAGCGCATATTTGACCACCAACCTGTATCTTATCTTGATTAAACTCGATGTTACTATTACCAAATTTCCATTCGTTATTATTATCACTATGTGGGCCGTAGTTAGTATCTAGTTCATTTCTTGACTGCATTAGTGATAAGTCGGGATAACTTTCTTCATTATTAGAATTTTGTGAGTAAAAGTCGTCATCATAATCACTGCTGCTTTTACTATTAGACTGTTTAAACATTGTTTCTTCAATTAGTTTCATGGGCGTACTCGATTCAAATTTCATTGTTGAGTTCTGTGGAGGAAAACTTTCATTGTCATCAATTCCAGTTTTCTTATCATTCTGTTCTCTTTCGACCGGTCTATCAATGTGTTTAGAGCTTCTGATAAATTCTTTTAAAGGTTCTGTGATAGGCTTGAATGTATCTCTTAATTGTTCATGTGTATTCATTTCACCAGTTTTTATACTTCGGAGCTTTTTCTTCAAGATGTTTCTTGTTCTCACCAAGTCTCTAAGAAGTTTTTCATTCATTTTAGCTATCAGGTCAGTTTAATAGGTATCAGATCAGGTCAGTTTGATAGTTATCAGATCAGGTTTTCAGCTATCAGGTCAGGTTATCAGGTATAGGATCAGCTTATCAGATCAGGTTATCAGCTATCAGGTCAGGTTATCAGATATAGGATCAGCTTATCAGATCAGATTATCAGGTATCAGATCAGGTTTTACTTATCTGATCATTTACAACAAAGACATGTATAAAGTTTGATGAAACAGTAATTTATATTATGATGAAGTGATTTTCTATAGCGACCATTGTTTAATTCATTATCTTTACTTATCATCAAAAACCCATATTTTTCTTTCCAACATTCTCGACAAATGTATTGAAACTTCTTCAAAGTTCATATCGCTAACAACATGATCATCGTATACATGTCTCATATTTGCCGCATCTTGTTTAAACATAATAATTACATTAGAATTATCTCTTATCAAATGCTTTGGAATTCTTGTGTAAATTTGACACAAGTAAAATGAGTCTACCTTCTTATGACGATCCATACAAAAATATGCTCGTATATTGTTCTGCTTTTCACATGTAACGTCATCAAAAATCATAATTGAATTGCTTTTAGCTTCACTAGGAGGAACAACGGACTCATTATCTGAGAATGTGTAGTATCCCATTCCTTTAATTGGTGAAATTAATTTCTTTAGGTACTCATATATAGGTTGATATAGAGATTTTGAGTATAAGTAAATGTTTTCAATCTTGAAACCATTAGGACTTTCCAGCAAACTAATCATGCCATTAGTTTTTCCACAATTTGAAGGGCCAACTATTAATGCTCGAATAGAATTTGGTAACAATGCTTTAATTTTTTACCATCATTTGAAGAAATATCAGCATTACGAACTAAAATATTTTTGTGTTGTTTTACGAAGCGCATTTTAATAACTACTTGTGAAATTTTCAAACAATATCTTTTATTGTAGATTAAAATAACATGGTTGTATTTTATAACAAAAGTGTTAGTCACAAACAAACTATCATTGGTGAAGATTTACTAAATACAACAATAAATTCTCTACCTTTTGAATTACATCTTCCTGGATATCAGTACTGTGCACCTGGCACAAGATTGGAAAAGCGTTTAGCTAGAAGAGATAAAGGAATTCATTTAATGGATGCTGCTTGCAAAAATCACGATATAGCTTTTTCCAAAAACAAAGAATTAGGCAGTAGACACCAAGCTGATAAAATTCTTGAAAATGAAGCTTGGGAAAGAGTTCTTTCAGACGATCGCAATCTTGCGGAAAACCCATTTGCATATATCGACGCAATGAAAGCGAAAGCTAAACTTGGTATGGGTGTTGAAGCAAAGAAAAGGACAAATGGGAAAAGACCATCATCCCGAATTCGTATAAACGACAAAAAACTGTTTCATAAAACAATTAAAGAAGCAACAAAAACATTACGGAAGCAAAAGCCACAAGACATTAACTCGGCCATCAGGATTGCTCGTAAAACTATCAGTAAATCTCTTAAGGGGAAAAAAGCTCGTGTTGTAATACCGCGTATTATAAATGTTCCAAAAATTGGTGGATTTTAACCGCTAATTCCGATTCTAACTGCTCTAGGTGCACTTGGTAGTCTATCAACTGGAGGTGCCGCTATAGCTAAGGCTGTAAATACAACAAAGAATGCAAAAAAACAATTTGAGGAAGCCACCAGACACAATAAAGCAATGGAGTCTATTGCTGTGGGAGAAGGACTGTACCTTAAACCTTATAAAAAAGGTTGTGGACTTGTTTGTAGAGATCATTCAAAAAACTATTAGACATGCTACCCAACAGACCATTGAAATAACTAAATATATAAAATAAAACACAAGCATGTATCTGTATAGTTAAAAAAAAATTATTTTGTTTCATTTTAATTTTTTTGATTGTTAATTATAAAATACTCGTATATAACATTGTTTTGATTTTTTTTAGTGCCGAACGGGGTACTGACAGTTTGGTATCAAAAACTCGTTCATCTCGCTTTCTAAGGTCAGGTTTCTTTCTCCTTTTCTTTGTAGTCGATATTTATCACTTGAAAGGTCCTCTAATTCTACATCTGTTAATACATTGTATCGGTTGGGGAGAAACAGTATATGGTTTTCCAGTTCAAGTTGAACTGTTTTCCCGTACTTTGTTGTTACTCGCTTTGCACGTACGATGACGTATTTGGATGCTTCATCTAAATCCTTTATATGAATTAAGGATTTTGTATTACAGGAATTGAATTTGCTTATTAAACTCATTGCGCTATTAATATAAGAAGTCTAACTGAAAATTGATAAGCAATGATATTTGATTTGTATGTAAGAGAGTGAGAGAGAGGGAACAAAAGACGGATAGATGAATAATGATATCTGTACTTAAAACTGAAAAGTTCGAAGAAGATAGAAAGAGAGAGGGAACAAAAGAATAGATGAATAATGAAATCTGTACTTAAAACTGAAAAGTTGGATAAGATTGTGATATATGTATAAATTTTTGAGTTCTTAACTCAAAATTTTTAATTAGTTTTGGAGTGAAACGCAGATTCAGTTTTTTGAATTGTATATCATTTATCTTACAACTGATTCGATGATAGCAATTATTAGTAGAGAACTAATAGTCAAAAAAATCGCGAGCCAATTTCGGATACAAAATGTAACAAAAATTTAAACCATGAGCGTAATAAGAAGCAAGGTTGAACAATTCTTAGCCGATTTTGAAGGATGTCAACTACATGAACACAGGGAAATGGTGAAATTTTTCCTCCATATGTTGGATGAAAACCAGGATTTTTGTATAATGGAAAATGAGGACAAGGACAATGGTCAATTCAAGTCATGTCCGTGGAGTCATCCAGATTGTGAGGAAGGTCCAGATACCTGCCGATGCTCCGTATTTTATTTGAGAAAAATGGTGATAAATAATTTAATTAATTCGTATTATGTAATATTTCATTGAAGCTAAATAAAAATCAAAAAACAATAAAACAAAAATCAAGATTTTTTTTCTCATTTTTAATATATGTATTTGTACAATTTTTATTTATTTCTCTTAAAAATAAAACAACTTGTTCTCTTAATACTAGATATTATCACATTTCTTCTTCTTCTAAACTAGCAATATCTGCTAAAAGCATATCAAGTTCGTAATGAGGATTGGTTTCTTCTATACGAAAATGATGCCATGCTAAAGTATTTATGTTATTGTTAGTAATTTTTCTCTTATCGTCTGCATAACTTAACACTGCTTTACTTAATTCATTAGTATATATTTGATGTAATTTGGACTTAAACCTTAACATGGTATCATATAGAATGGACTTATCAAACAAACAATTTCTATATGACAATAAACTATACTTATCTAAAATGGATTTTTTTACCCCCTTCGATTTTTTTTACATCATTTTCATTTTGAATGCTAAAGGAATACATCTTAGGTCGCAGCCCAACAAATTCTGTCATTATTTTCCCGCAGTTTTCGTCTTTCATCATACCCAAAACTTTTTTGTTCAAAAGAGGAATGTCATACTTATTAGCTAGAGCATAATCTGATGTATCAAGTTGTTGTTCGATGTCAGGCTTTATGTCCGCGTAAAAGACTTCTGTTTGTATTGTATAAAGAAAAGAGTCAGTGTCCATATAATTTAATGATAATTTCTTTTTGAACTTAGGTTGCATGTAGCCGTAATGGAAATCATACATTTTCCATTTAGAGAGTTCAAGTACACAAAATCACACGTAAATGGGCTTATTATTACATGTCTTCACTCTATTCATTTCGATAGCTACCATATCTTCAGAAAATATGGACAAACTATGGAAATTGGATTTTGATATCCAGTCTTGAGCTCCCAAATGATTCCGATTAGTTCTGCTTCAATTGGTTACAATTCTTACATTTCTCCTCTTGTCCACATTCTCCATAGTCTTCCCATACACTGCATTATTAAGCAATTTGAAGAAATTTTTCTCAAAAGCATTTTTAGCAGTGGCTCTATTCTGGGTATTTAAGTCAATATAACCTTTTAGCCATGGAGATTGTTTAAATGTTAGAATACGATGTATTTTCTTTAAAACTAAACCATATTTCAAACATTGTTTGAGAACTCTATAATGGATAACGTATGAATGCTTTGTAGAGAAATCGGTTATTAATTTGCTGTGCTTCGATTGCAAATTTTTTTTATTTTCAGCACAAAAAGAAAGGTCATTGCGTAAGTCGTGTAGGTTAAAAGGGTAACATAATGTGACTTCAAACACATAACCATCTGTTGAATTATCGGCTATGCTTTCCGGATCCAAATTCAGCTCCTCCTTCGATAACCATCTGAATCCTCCATATGGGAGATATTCAGACATCGCCCAACCGTACAGGCTATTTGCATCTAAATATGCAAGAAATTCGGACGACTTCTCTTTATCAAAATCTTCTAAATATTTGTTGTTTGCTTTAGAATTTCTTTAGCTACACTGTACAATTCCGCCACGTATGCCCTTTTTCATAAAATTGTACATATCTATGTCTGTTAGTAATTCGAGCTCAATTCTTGTATATTTCAACATTGCATCCCATGAAAGTCCAGGAGCTGTGTAATATTGACATGGATCCAGCTCATATATAGTTTTACAAACTTTTCTGAAGTTCTCGAAAATATCTGTTAGTAAAAGCACGTCTGTTTTTAAATATAATTCCATGTAATCTTTCGTGGTTTTGCAACCAAAAGTATTCCAAACCTCTTCGGCATGTGAGTATTCCTCTAAAGAATATTCCTTGTTGTTCAGTTTATTAAAGAAATATCTGCACGAAGGAAGCTTGCACTCATTAAGCTTATGAAAAGAATTTAGATACTCATTCGGAAAAATACTATTTTTCTTAATCAGCTGAAGTTCTTTCTCTAAGGGAAACATAGATTTAATGGTGATGAAATCATTATCGCATAAATTTGAAGCCAATGATTCCAAACTGTCGGCCATAAATCGTATTGTGTCAAGAAATCTTATTTCAAGATTATGACCATCGCTCATTTCTGTGAATTGGGAAAGTGATATATATTTTTCCTTGTTAAGAGGGAGTACTTTTAGTTGCATAGAAATTTTTCCCAATTCCTTAACAAAAAGATGTGAATCGTAGTTGGAATAGTTGTGAAAGAATACTGGTATGAACTTAGGAATTTGGTAATTTAAATTACAGTTTTTGTGGGCTGCACCTCTAAATTTTCCACTAACATGACAGTGATCTCTAACACGATCATTACCCAGACTCTGTTGACATATATGACAAGTCAAAGCATTATAAAAATTATAAGTCTCTGAAGGGGATAGCACATCCATTTTCTTATTATTTTATAAATAATCATTATATATATCTTCGCAATCTTTAATTAAAAATTCTACAAATTTTTCTGAGGCGTCTTTACCCGTATATATTCTTAATTTATCTAAGTTGTTCGTATGAAAACACTTAACATAGTAACTAAAAGCACATGGGATATGTTTCTTAACTAATTTGGTTTTATTACTCACACTAACATCAATCTGCTGTTATATGCATTCGAAGTCTGTATATATAACGAAGGCCACTTAAAATTAAAAATATTATTTGGAGCTGACGGCATAGTGGTAACGATTTTACCACATTCCAATTTGTGTTGCTCCATAGTCCTATCATTGTGTGTGTATTGCAGACAGCTGTTGCAAAACAAAAGTTTTCTGCAGTGCTTCGTAGTCTGATGTTTTAAAAGTCTGTGGAAGGAAAATTGATATAAATATTCATACCAATATATTTGTATGTGCGTAAGTGTATATGTGTATTTCTTTACTTACTTTGATATGTTTTTTATAAAAATAAAGTGATGACACTCGCCTTTCTCCAGAAGAAGTAAGTTAACATGTTTGTTTTTTTTCTTCTTTTGTGAGGTAAAATGGTCCAATAATTTCATCAGCTTCCTCATCATACCCAAACACATTAACACTGATATCAATGTTGTTCCCTTCAAAAATTCTGATATCCTTTAATTTTAGAGGGAAACTTAAAAGGCTGAAATCTAGCACGACATTGTTTTGAAGCCTGATTAATTCGCTACTTATATCAGCACTATTATATGAGCTGCACCGTCGTCGTTCTTTAATATCAGATGAATCCAGTGCAGATATTATGGCCCATTTAAAACAATAAATGTCATTGTTTTCGACATTAATGCAAGCAGATTTATTTTTGAGTTTTTCTGGAGTGCTAATCCAGTTCGATCCTCTAACCAACGATGATTTATTTACAGAAATTTCAAGACGAACAATTCTTATTAAGGTCCACCCAGAATCCCGCTCTTGAAACTCTGACATTTTGTTTTCTATTTCTTGCAGTTGTTTTTCTATAGTTTCCCCAACATCATCTCCAAAGCACAAAAGATGCATTTTGGCCCTATGTGAAATAGTACACAATTCCATATCATCATTAACAATTTTAATATACTCCCCAATAAGAGTAATATTAAATTTAATAATACTGTGTACTGCTAGACTAATTTCAAGCCTTTCCTTGATGATAGGTCTATTTTCATTGACAGCATCTTCAAATAGAATGCAGTCTTTATTTATTGGAATTCCGTATGTTGCAATGTTTTTCTTAAATGCGCTATTTATTAAGAAATATTTTGGATCATTTGGAGCTTGCTTAAAGAATTAGATGTATCCATATCTTCCTCATCGTTGTTTGCTTGACTTATATCCATGTCTCTATGTTCATAATTGTCCGCTTGTTGAATAGAATGTCAATAGGCCAATAGCTTGAGTAGTAATTGGGGATATTATACTGCTGCAACTGCAAGGGTACGGCATATTGAAATGGATAATGTGGTATTTCCATGGGTAGTAAGAACTAATTATTATATCCCTGCATCTGCACTGGATATTGATATTGAAAATTGTTGGACATTGGGTTGTATGTTGCTGCTGGGTTGTATGCAGGTGTTGGGAATTGCACAAACTCTTGCACTTTTTGAGGTTGAACATGACTTTTACAATGTGCTAAATATGATTTTTGGTATCTGTATACCTTATTACAGATATTACACTTAAAAACTTTTAAATTTTTGTTTGAATAACAAGAATAATTTCCACGGATCTTTATATATTAATATTCTGTCTTTGCTTGAAATGTATGATGCACTTTTATTTTTAATACACAAATCGTATTTTTGAGGTGCTTTATATTTATTTTTATATTTACTACAGAAAGAATTTTTAAATATTCACGACTTCTCACTTTTAGATACAAAAATTTACTGAATTTTATCTTAGAAAATTTGAATTATATTAATTCCTGAAAATGGTGTAGTAAGCTGCATTCCAACAAAGTAGTTTTCAAAGTCAAACATATGAAAACGGTTAAAATCCAAATACTTGTAACTACAGAAATCGTTGGCTACAAAGAAAATTTTTTATTCTTGGAAGAAGGCATGTGAACAGAATAAAAAGAGAAAAAAAGTAGTGACTACGTAGACAATATTTATGTAAACAAATATATTGATAAGTGATATACACAGAATACGGAGGCATGCTTATGCATGCATATATATACGTTACAATATGTTTAAGGGAATGAAACTGCTACGTAGACAATATTTATGTAAACAAATACGTTGATAAGTGATATGCACAGAATACGGAGGCATGCTTATGCATGCACATACGTTACAATATGTTTAACGGAATGAAACTGCTACGTAGATAATATTTATGTGAAAAAATATGTTGATAAGTGATATACACAGAATACGGAGGCATGCTTATGCATGCAAGGACAAAATCAAACTGTAGCAAAAAGAAAAGATTCACAAAAAATTAGGGCGATCCATTTATAGAACACTTTTAATAAAGGACAGACCGAAACAAAGTCACATATGGACAGACAAAAAAATTCTCACGCTCACGTACAGATGGACATGTATTGCCAAGGTCACATATGGACAGATACAAATTCCCACGCTCACATACCGACGGACGTATATTCCCACGGTCACATATGGGCAGACACAAATTTCGAAGGTCACATATGGACAGACAAAAATTCCCACGCTCACACACCGACGGACTGATATTCCCACGGTCACACATGGACAGACACAAATTCCCACGGTCTCATACGGACAGACAGAATTTCACACGCCTACCCCAACATTATAAAAAAAACAACAACAATATGAACGCCCTTATTAAACCGTGGGAAAATTTACACACACACACAAACATCAAAGCACTTGAACAATTTGGGCACTTAAAATTTTGTACTGAAATTTGAGAATTTTTAAGTGTAATTGCCCAAATTTGTACTGAAATTTGAGAATTTTTAAGTATTTTAATAGCCGTGGCTCATACATTCCCTATCTACTTTTAAGTTCATTTCCAATCCAACGGTCCAAGAACGAAGTCTCTTCTGGGGGCTTGGGAAAACCGATTTCACGTACAGACAGACGGACATCGCTCAATCGTCATCGCTATTCATAAGGATCCAGAATATATATATACTTTAGGGGTCCTATACTTATATCGAAGGAATTTCACACGGAATGACAACCCTATATATACCCATTCACTTTTTTGTGAAGGGTATAATTAGTAATTAATCTGCCTTATTACCGTTCTCGAATCGACTCGAGTGTTTGTAATAGATTAAAGAAAAATCGTGTATATTTCTTTAGTCTATTACATTGTCTCGAGTCGAATCGAGAACCGTAATAAGGCCCAATAACAAAACCTACAGTGTACTCATAGATACAGTTTAATTAATAGCGATATAAATGATTTCCCGAAAGTAAAATTAAAAGACCCAATATTATTTAGTACAATCACAAATGAAGACGCAATAAACTATGAAGTGTACACAGTAGCACCAGAAGAGTTTAATTTACCAAATAACGCAAGAGTGAGATGGAAGGCGGCACCATTTACAGGAAGAAAGTGCGAGTTTATAACCGGTATGGATTTTTTAAGGTTTCCCAATGCACACATAAACGTTGAAAAAAGAAAAAAAATTTTAAATCAAAAAGAAAACACATTTCTAAATAATCCTCACAATATTAACCAAATGTATGCCCTTGAAGACACTGATTTCAATTTAGAGATATTAAAGTTGGATCACCTAAAGAAAGAGGAGTACAGGGAAATTACTACACTACTAAAGTGATTTAATAATTTGTTATTTAAAAAAGGCGATAAATTAACTAACACTACTGAAATTCAACATGAAATAAAAACGACAACCCAGCAACAGATCAATTCAAAATTATATCTATATCCTCCTCAACATGAAATGGAAGTGAGGAAGCAAGTAAAAGAGATGGAGGAACAAGACATTATTCAAAAAAGTTATTCCAGATATTCCAGTCCACTCATAGTGGTACCAAAAAAGATGGACGATTCGACCGAAAAGAAATTTCGTTTAGAAGTTGACTATAGAAAGTGAAATGATGTAACAGTTGACGACAAATATCCCCTTCCCAACACTGATTCAATCCTAGATAAGCTAGGAAGTAGAGTTGTGCTTTTCAGCTCAGTGACCTGAGCGCTCATTTTAGCTCAGCTCAGTTTACTGAGCTAGTTCATTTAATAGTACAGTAGCTCAGTGGCTCAGGAGCTCAGTTATAATGATTCAGCAAGTGTGATTAAAGACGTTCTAACCATATTTATTAAAGATGCCAAAAACTATAAGAATAATATCGTGGAGTTTCAGAGAAAAATATAATCCAATACCGCCTTTAACATATTAAAAATCAATCAATAATGCGACTTTTGAAGAGGTGGAGTATAAACTAAATATATACGTATATATAAAAATATATAAAAAAAAAAAAAATATATATATATATATATATATATATATATATATATATATATATATATATGTATATATACATAGCAGCAAGGTGGAAAATATTTAAACATTGGTGGATTTTACATTTATAATAAAAGCATTCTCATGTACTGGTATTTTCCAAACCATGGTTTCATCGCACCAGTTTTATTTGTAAAAATGTTCTATACCTAAAAATTCGTTCTGTAGACATGCCACAATAACATAAAGGTACAATGACGTATTTATATTTGTCTGGCAGCATATTAAGAAACTGTGGTATCATTACAAATATGACAGAAATGATCAAAACCGCTCAGCTCTGAAGCAAAAGCGCTCTGAAACAAAGGAGCTCTGAAACAAAAGCGCTCTGTACTGAGCTAAAATAATTTATTGTAGTGAGCGCTCATATCGCTCAGCTCACTGAAACTTTCAATTGAACTATCTCATAGCTCAGTGACACAACTCTACTAGGAAGGGCACAATACTTCACAAAACGGAATTCTTTACACCTCACGCCCTGTACGAGTTCATAAGGACTAAAAAATGCCGTTTGGACTAAAAAATGCTCCCGCAACCTTTCAGCGTCTAATGAACGAAATTTTATAAAACGAACGTGCGTAGTTTATTTGGATGATATATTAATTTTTAGTACCACATTACAAGAACAAATAAAAAAATTTTTGGGCTTAACAGGATTAATTAAATTAAATTCGTGAGAGACAATGCGAAAATAGCACAGAAAATTACGAAATACTTGAAAAAAGGGGCAAAAAATTACCCGAAGGTCCCAACCTACATTGAAGCGTTCGAAAAAGTAAAGACACTAATAAGTGCACATCCAGTTTTACGCTACCCAGATTTTAAAAATCAATTTACGTTGACAACAGATGCGTCTAACCACGCTATTGGGGCGGTATGATCGCAAGAATGACGTCCAGTTTGTTACGCGCCGAGAACCTTGAATAACCACGAAAGAAACTACTCTGCGACGGACAAAGAATTCCTAGCAATAATGTGGAGTGTCAACTATTTTAGACCATATGTGTACGGCAAAAGATTTAAAATTCTTCAACTATTTTAGCCCATATGTGTACGGCAAAAGATTTAAAATTCTAACCGATCATCAACCAATAAAATTTTTACATGCATAATATAAAGGCAAAGACATGTCACCACGACATTAGAGATGGCTACTAAAACAAGGAGAATATCAATTCGACATTGAATATTTAAAAGGTAAGGAAAATAGAGTAGCTGACCTAAAATTTAATATTACAGAAACACCGACAAGAGAAAATGAAATTATACATGGGCAAGGTCCAAGCGCGGATCCAGGGGGTCATGACCCCCCTGGGCTAGCTCAGTACTGCTATCTATTTATTTTAAACTCATTGATAAATAAAATAAATACATACTACATAGGTATTTAAAAAAATATTTTTTAAAATAAATATTGTTTTGATGATGAATAAAAAAAAGTTCTGCTCAGCAACAAGTGTTTTTATCATGAATAAAATACAAAAAGCAAAAATTAGCCCGTATGAACGAGTATTCATGTACAACAAAAGCAAAATTATGTATGTACATACATATATAGATAAGTGTTTGCTTGCTGTGTATTAAAATAACTTGTGTATTAAACTAAGTCCTCTTTCACATACATCAGGTATACTTGATCAGTTTTTCTTCAATTTTCTTTCGAACCTCATGACAAGTTTTTCTTCATTGCTGAACATTCATTTAATATATTACGGATGATAAAACAAAAGAAAATATAAAAACTGACTAGTACCGTCAAGTCTGTACCCCTTTTCACGCTCTCTTCTAAAAGATCAAGACTTGACGAGTCAAACCTGATGTGTGTGAAAGGGGTCTAACTCCTCTGCTTTGATTTTATTCAACGTCAACCACTGATGGAAAACATGATACAATTGTACTTTTTTTGGTACAATTGAACCGTGGTACTACCACGACTAATTTGGTACAATTTAAATATCTTAATCAAAAGCTTACACCTAGTTCATAAAAACGTTTTATGCTTGAAAATTTTTGTTAATTTCTCAGTGAATCAGTTAATAAACATAAAATATTTCTGTGAATTATACGGTTACATAATCAAAGATTTTGTGTCAACTTTTTATTACATACAGTATTCCAGTCAGCACTTCATGAAATTTTCGGATCGTTTCTTACTCCTCTGCTTGTTCTATATATTTATTTTGTCGTTTCTTTTTGAATATGATTGTTCTTTCGAGAGAAAACGGTTCTTTACACCCGAATCTTTCAAAATAGTGTCTTATGTCTCATATTTCTGCTAAATTATGGCTCAGTTAATTAACGGACTCGCAATTATTTGCTATAATTTTTCGCAACAGAAACATTTTTCATCGTTAGGCTGCCCTATATTTGATTCAAAAACAATCACGTTAAAAAAGGGTATTTCCAAATACCGAAAAAGTTTTCAATCAATGTCTCGTTGCCTAAATTTTAAACTACCAGAAAATTTATTATCTTAAATTGTATGACTTTTTGAATAAAATTTAATCAACTGATTCCTAGACTTTTATGTATATAATATTTTTTTGTTGTATACTTGTGTAGAGAAGTTTTTGAATTTCTATTTGGTGCATTCCACGTCACGTACAGACAAATTCAACTATTTTTTAGCACTTATTTTACATATAACTTCTAATTGGTAAATCAGATTTCTCTTTTTTTTCTTATATTAATTAAACTGCATGATAGTCTTCAATCGTACATATAACATGTTTTTAATCATTCTTAAAATATTAAAGAAAAATATAAACAAAATTCGTCACGTGTGCGACAGATTTCCCTCTTTTTATGGAATGTTCCATTTATAGAAATATAAAAAAATGTTACCGTCATGATATGGAAAGTACATTTTATTTAGTTAATTGGTACAAAATCAAAATAGCCCTTTTCCACCCCTGAAGTCAACTCTAGTTTGCATAAACACTTGAATAAAACATGTTCGATTACCAGACGGGCAATTAAGCAAACGATGCGTTCGCCGATATGATACTGTTTTCATTCAACAATCTCTTTTGCTGCATTGTCAAAAGAGAATAAAAACTTTCATGTATGATGTCAGTAAAAGATATTCGATCTCGAGTCGTCTCACATACTCGTATACTTGTATGACGCGTTCATCACTACTTTTTATCGTTCTATTAGAAACATAAAAAAATCATTTATGTACATGTATATGGAATGTAGACAAGTTCACTTGTTTATTGTGCGGATCATTTAAATTTTAAAATACAATCGAATCCGCTTTAGCGCAACACGCCTTACTGAACAAAATCGGATTACTGAAAGCGATGCAAGTCCCCGCACTGATATTAAACGCAGCTAGTCTTATTCACTTTGCTTTAGCGAAACATCGCTTTAGTGAAAATATCGTATAACTGAAAACCAAAAGCAAGCCCACAACTATGTTTTGTATGAAACTTACTTCGCTTTATTGAAAAAATAAACAATAACAAATTTATTTATTAGTAATCGATTGCATAACTTAAGGCTGAAAAAATTGTGCATGTTTTGTCCGTTAAAAAATTAAATGGAAAAATGTATTTGTCCTTTTCGCTCTTACGAACTTTATTGTATTTTTCTATTATATTCTCAATGCAAGTGGTTAGACATTTTCGAGGAATTCGTGAAAAATTTCAACAACAAAATGAATAATTCTATGAATAATTTATTTTTAAATAAAATTTTTACGTTAAATTGACGATAAAAATATATACAGATTTGATATAAAAAATGTTGTTTGACTGATTTTAAGCAGTACGCTTAACTGCAAAAAATTTCAGTAATCCGAACTACGTTTTAGAGAAATAATCGGATAACTGAAAACAATTTGGTTTTGGTTATTTCCAGTAAAGCGCAGTCGACTGTAAAGCTAAACATTTTTTAATCGAATTTCCGTGATATTAGTAGCTTAGTCAAGTGTTTTTAATTACAAAACCGCAAAAAGTACATTATTTTTGCATTCAGTACAGTACTATCTCGATAATCCGGACACCATAAATCTTGAGCATGTCCGTATTACTGGAGTGTCCAGATTACAGATGTTAATATTTTTACCTGCATACATACATAATGAAAAGAATATAAACTAAATCAATTTTATATTTATTTATCAAATTTTTTATTAAAAAGAGAATATAGTTCAATAAATGTTACATTTATATGTAGTATATGAAACGAAAATTCATAATATGTTAGACATAAATTCTCACTATTTTTTTTTATCGAACAAGATCGATTTCTTTTCGCCAAATTTGTCTGCAATACATCTTACTGATTTGCCTGTGACTAATTCATCTAATAGTTTACACTTCTTTTTTATTCTTAAACTTTTATGTGATCTTTTGCTATTACCATTCATTCACCTTTATTGTGTTTGGCGTTTTTCACCTTCAGATTCGACAATTTGTAATAGATTATAGAAAATTTTGCTTTTTGTCTTTAAGCTATTACAATTTGTCGAATTTTCAGACGTTAAACGCCAAACACAATAGCGGTGATTGTTTTACAATGTCCAGTTATATAAGGAAATTTTTAAAACTTAAAGCTTAAACTTTTTAC
Source organism: Linnaemya tessellans (assembly GCA_951800035.1). Classification (NCBI taxonomy): domain Eukaryota; kingdom Metazoa; phylum Arthropoda; class Insecta; order Diptera; family Tachinidae; genus Linnaemya; species Linnaemya tessellans. Next base: position 48,114,307 of record OX637533.1, on the reverse strand, counting down.
GAACCTATGTCAAAAAATACTCTCAACTAACTAAAGCAAAAGTTGCAAAAAGTCCACGCGTAGTCGAATACTAAAGTAAAAAGTTCCGTTATTATACAAAGAGTATAACATGAATGAAACACAAAAATTTTAAAAAAATTACTGTCCGTATTATAGAGTAAAAAAGTGGTTTGTAGCAGTGTCCGGATTATGTGTGTCCGTAAAATCGCGTGTCCGGATTATCGGGATAGCACTGTAATGTGTTTAAGCTAATATTAACACTATAACATTTAAAATCAATTCGTATTAATGATAATTTTATATTAGGTATCAGGTTTGTAAAATTGTACCATGACCTTTTTTTCTGTGCGTATCGACTGAATTTCAACTGTTAGTAACGTCACCGGATTTTGGAAGTGTGTTTGGAGGTTACTGAACGTTTGTGCATGATACAAAGAAAACAAAGATAATGCAATGCGCAGGTCCGTTATGTTTGTATATGAATCAGCTGTTTTGTGTGACGTCACACCCTTTAATAAATTTTTTGTGAGAAAGCAGTTTATTTAATTTGAGCTAATAAAATTTAATAAATTTACATTCTAATATTAAAATAAAAGTTTAACTTGTGAAAAAAAGCAAAATGAAGTGCAGTGTTGTAAATTGCAACAAAATATACAAAAGTAATGCGGCTGAATGCAGTTTTTTTCAATTTCCAACAGACGGTGCCCTTCGAAAGAAATGGATTAGCTTTTGTGGCCATAAAAGATTCAATCCAGATAAATCATTGGTCTGCATGCAACATTTTAAAGCGGAGGATTTCGCCAATACGATGCAGTATGAAATGGGTAATAAAAGTACAATTATATTAATTTTAGAGCTGCAATATTCATATATGTTTCCGAAGGTTTTTCTAAAAAAAGATTGCTAAAGGTAGGTGTAGTCCCAACAATTAACAGTGCGTTAGCCCAGGCCGATGAGAATACTTACCGCGTTTTAAGAATTGAGCGGAGGAATAATAAAAAAATTGTTGAAGATATTTTAAAAAATCACCAACAAAAGATTATTTTGCAGTCAACTGAAAATATACCTGTAGGTACATCGGAAAGCATGGGTGAAATTAAAACTTTGGAGTCAATTCAAAATGAACATGCAATTATTTTTATACTTTTAAAAACATACAAAATAAATAAAAAAACAAATTTGTAGTGGTCGCAGCAAAAAATAATAACTTTTTACAATAAAAAAATGTAAACAAAATTTTTCCATACCATTTACATGTGTTTGTGTGGTAGTGTTTATATTTATTTGAGGGTGTGACGTATATGCGCAGAAGAAATGTGTTTTTAAAATTTCTTTGCATTATCTTTTCTTCTTTGTATCATGACGTTTGTGTAAAAATTAGCGAATTAAAAGAGTTCATGTAAATTGTATTACAGGATGTTAATTTCCCAACAGGCTATAGGTTCAAATCTGCGAAACTGCAAATTATTTTTTATTTATTTTTTAATAAATGAACGTGATTGCATTCTATTTATTAATTTTTTTTATTTAATTTTTTCGCACTTATCTAGATAGAGGTATTATAACAATAATATGTTAACATCGGGTTGATACAGTTCTCGGATTCTTTTTCACAATAAAATTTGTGTAAATAGGAACTGTTATCAAATTCAACTAAGCCACCTAATAAGTGGTGACAAACACAATACACATGAGCACTGATGATGAAAGGGTTGCGTCTTTCGAAAAGAGTTGTTCTGCTCTGCTGTGTAAGTTGAATAAAACTGATGTTGACTTTCCTTTGTGCCTTGGAATATTTATCATGTCTTTCTGAGATTTAAAAAACAAATTTCGAACAATTAGCCTATGAATCTTAATTCAATTTAATATAGCAATATAAATGTTCGTTAAAATTCTTACTACATACGAAAATTTGTAATGTTTGACTTCTGTTTTTTTTTGCGAAATACTTTTGAAATTTCTTCCTAAATTTTGTGTTTCATATTTGGAACTAAAGCCAGGACACTCTGTAAATAAAAACACATTATTATGGGAAAATAAAAAAGTCTTTATTAATTTCAGTCTTGGTAATTGTTGCAAAATTAAAGCATCACTTCTGTTGTAGTTTTTTTATTATGTATGAAGTTTTATTAGTCGAACTTTCTTATGTAAATTGTTAATATTTTCAACGGGCTTAAGTTCGAATCTGCATGACTGCATATGATTTTTTATTATTTTATTAATAAATGAATTTGTTCAAATTCTATTTATTATTTTATATTAAGATTGGAATATTAAAAATATTTTCAATAATCATCAAACCAGCAGAACGGATCAGTACTGATTTCGAGGCCGCTACGCCATCTCATCAGCGTTCTTTGTTAAATTTTTTCCACTTTTGCAAGTGGTGCTAGTTAGTAGGAATATCAACTATTTAACCAATGTTATTAACGAAAATTGAATATGAGAAGTTCCCACATTCATATTTTTTAAGTTATTACCTTCTTGGTTAGTACGAAATTCCCCAACCCTGAGGATTAATATTCTTAATATGCCATGTATCTCTTTCGCTTTTTCCAGAGCCATCGGCTGCTGATTGCTAAAGCTTCTTTGTTATTTATGTTCAAGTAATTGAATTTAGTTATCAATTTACAATGAACAAGTGCGCGTGCCCCCGCAGTGTTTTAAATTATGTATGAAGTTTTATTAATCGAACTTTCTTATGTAAATTGTTAATATTTTCAACGGGCTTAAGTTCGAATCTGCATGACTGCATATGATTTTTTATTATTTTATTAATAAATGAATTTGTTCAAATTCTATTTATTATTTTATATTAAGATTGGAATATTAAGAATATTTTCAATAATCATCAAACCAGCAGAACGGATCAGTACTGATTTCGAGGCCGCTACGCCATCTCATCAGCGTTCTTTGTTCAATTTGTTCCACTTTTGCAAGTGGTGCTAGTTAGTAGGAATATCAACTATTTAACCAATGTTATTAACGAAAATTGAATATGAGAAGTTCCCACATTCATATTTTTTAAGTTATTACCTTTTTGGTTAGTACGAAATTCCCCAACCCTGACGATTAATATTTCCAATATTACATGTATCTCTTTCGCTTTTTCCAGAGCCATCGGCTGCTGATTGCTAAAGCTTCTTTGTTATTTATGTTGAAGTAATTGAATTTTTATATATAAATAAACATAAAATATCACAAAAGAAAAAGAAGTTTTAATTGTATCCTTGCTGAGAAGTAGTATAAGCTACTATTTCGTCCTAAATGGTACGGATGTGGTGCGAAGACGAAATGTCACAAAAATTTTTTGCGTTTGCGAAAATCGTGGCCGTATCCAAAATTGCGTTAATTTTGCTAAACTCTTCTTCAGCAACTTCCGCAACTAATATTTGCGGTTGTGTCTGTTGGAACGCCTCAACGAATTCCCGTGCACTGTTTACTATGCAGTGACGTGCTTTTATTTGACTGCGTACAACACACTTTACTATGGCTCCGATTCCGTCTACGCAACCTTTTCAGTGCGACGTTGCAAAATAGGTTGTAACGACACGTTTTCCGCTGGGTGCTAGGATAGGCTCGGTGGAGTCCATGGGTCGTTGATTTTGTAGTTAAAGAAAACACCTTCGTTTCTTCAATGGATTTCCAATGTTTATTGATACTAAATATTTCTTAAAGTATCCTTACATCTATGTATACTTAAATATGGGGATGGAACAGCGAGGAGTCCCCAAACGGTCCAGCGACGGTGTTGGTCAGTGGCTGGACGAGCGATGCCACTGTCCTCAGCCTACACGAGCCGCCTCAAGGATCGAAGATCGCAACGGGAGAGCCCTGAATACAATCCTCGTCTCCATGACCTTTACTGGAGAGCAAGTGCAGGATCGAAAATTGCAACGGGAGAGCCCTGAATACAATCCTCGTTTCCCTACTCTGACTGGAAAGCAAGAGTAAGTAGTTATTCAGCCGGGTGATCCCTCACTCAATAACCACTCCCTGCCTTGAGAACAAATAGTTATGTAGCCGGCCGATCCCTAACTCCAATAACTAATTCTTCCCAGTAGTTGGAAAAGACTCCTATGTCTATTGCTACTTTATACTACAAGATGCTTATCAAGTACGGGCGAGCCCTCTACCTAATAAACTAGCTCTTGTCGCATCGCAAGCTGTTTGCCAACTGGCTGTTGTTTAACGATTGCTCGCCTTTTATACTATTGGTGGCGCGCACACAGAAATACACACAACAACATGCATGTACATAGAACAGTGAATATTTCCAGTTCTGTTGTTAGCTGCCAGAGTGCGCATGTCTGTGAGAAATACTCTCAGAGAGGCTGTCAGCTTTAAATGTTTTTAACATGATTGTGCAGGTATACAAATCTCAGTAAACCCTCACATACATATTCGTCTTATTTATTTTAGAGTAAAAAAATATAAAAAAATACACGACCAATTTAAATGCGCGTGTGTACATGTGTAAATATATAAAGAAACCGTACTCCAAACATGAGAATAAAAAGATTACAATAAACTTAAATACTATTCTTTACATAGGCCGTACAGTTATATTATTTGTTCAAAAACAAATTAAAGAAAAAATGAAATGCTTATTCCATATAGGCATATTATACTATGATTATTATATATATATATATATATATATATATATATATATATATATATATATATATAGGCATAAAAAGAACAAAATACAGAAAAAATGAAATAATTCTTCCAAACGGATCAATTATTGTTGCGGCAAAAACGAGCCGGTCGACTTTTGTCGTCACATTGCCCCTCTTCCCAGGGTAATCTAAGGTCGACGCCATATGATCTGGACAACTCCGTTTCGGTAGATGTCTACGCGGTACGTTGGTCCCTGAATCATCTCGAAAAGCCGCGTGCGGGATGGTAGGTGTTCTTGTTGGACCGAACGTTGAGTCCTCTGCTGCAATTGTTCAGGTGATTGATGTATGCTGATCACCCTTGGACTAGTAGGCAAGGGTGGCGTGCGCGCTGGTGATGATGTACAGGTGTGACGCGTTGGAGTAGTATATTCCAGGGCGGGCCCGTTGGTGGACTCCGCTGATGAGTCTTTACAGGTTGACCGTGACATTCCCTCATCGTGGGTATGGTTTGGTGCAGAGTGCGATGAGGTAGACATGGGTGACATACTGTCGGGCGAGAAGGCGTTTGGTTTCGGCGGGGTGTGCCGCGACGTTTTTCTTGTTGCTGATAAGTTTTGTTACAGCTCTCTTCTCTGATCCATATCTGTAAAATTCAAAGAGACTAAATTAACAGAGATATTAGTGCTCTAAGGTATAATATGGTTTCAGATCCTTTATATGCGTAGTCCGCTCTTCGGACCTGTCAACTCTACGAATCTTCGCAATAACGGTGGACACGAATCCCTTTATGACATATGGACTTAGGTGCTAGCTTGGCAGCAAAATTTTCTGTTGCTTTGGACAGCGGATGTAGGCGGAGTAGAACCTGTTCACTGATGTTAGGCTTCCATTCGCGACGACGTAAATTGTAATACCGTTGCTGCTTTCGGGAGGCCTGGTTCAGGTTAGATCGTACAATTTTGAATATTTCGTCCAGTTCTTTTGCCCTTTCCCTCGGAAGCACTGGCCGTGCTCCTGTGCCTACTGTTACCTCGTCGTATAGGGTCTTTGGCAAAAGTGGTTCTCTCCCTTGCGTACTGTGCCATTATGGTCTTGAGCGTGCGGTTGACGCGCTCAGACGGATTTTCTTGGGGGTGTAGGGGGCAGTAAACTGTTGCCGTACACCCATTTCTTCTAGGAATTTCTTATAGACACGTGTTGTAAATTGTGCCCCGTTGTCGGTGATTATGGCCTTTGGTATCCCACATCTGGCGATTATTCTTTCGCGAAATGCCTTCACTACCCCTTTGGCGGTAGCTTTCCTCATGGGTTTTAGTTCGCACCATTTAGAGAAACTATCAAAGAACACAAGTAGCATCGTGTTACCATGGCGTGTTCTGGGTAGGGGTCCCACAAAATCGGCACACAGGAATGCCCAGGGCTCGTCGGGTATACGCGTAAGCATCTTCCCCGCCGGCATGCGTTGAGATATTTTAAATTTCTGACACGTCTCGCACTGCTGGACATAACGGGTAATCTCACGGGTCATTCCCGGCCAGTAATATCGGTTGCATATTTTATGAATGGTTTTCCTCACACCCAGATGGCCCCCTGCCGGCTGATCGTGGTTTTCTTGCAGGACTTGGAGTCTCAGCGGAGTGGAGACACACAGTTTTCATTTGCCGGGGGAGATGGCGATAGAGTTGCCCGTGGACAACAGCGTAGTCCGGAAAATTTTCAGGATGTTCTTGTACATCTAGGATACGCTTCTCCAGTCACCTACACGAACCTGTTTCAGTGTGCACATATTTCAATTTGTTTACCTCTTCATCTATGATCGCCTGCCTGGCGGGATTGCGTTATGCATAGCGCAATTTTATAGGATGATCGTCTTTCCTGACGATATGATGTTTAGCAATATTAGACAAGCCCTGTATTCGCTGAAACTTCGGGAGTTCTTCGCTAAGAAAGCGGTATATTTTCTGTTTACGGCTGCGGCTCAATTCACTGTGTAGTGCGTACATTGGTTCACTGTGGGGTTCTCTTACCTTGTTATTGGTTTTCTCCTGTCCCTCTGGCGTCCCCTTCTGCTCTAATCTTACGACAAGGCCGGCACAAACTAGGGTGGTGTTAACCTTCCGGAGAAAGTCGAGGCCTAATATGATGTGCTCGGTGGCATCGTCCATGATGAAGAAGTTGTGTTGGAGGGTCACTCCGCCTAGCGTAACGTCACACAGTACACCCTTTGAGATTTCTTTGCAGGAGCCATCGGCCAAAAAGACGGCAATATCCACGTTTACGTACGTGGGCTTATGGTACAGTTTTTGTACCAGTGTGGGGGAAATTAAGCTTCTGGTGGCCCCGGTATCGATGATTGCTGCTACCTGTCGGTTCTCGATGAAAATATTGGCTTCCGCTTAGGCTTATTCAACTGCGCAGGCGGGGTTGGTTGTTCCATAACCATCCGGTGATGTTCTCCGCGGAGGGTGTGTGTGTTTTGGGGAATACTTCCGAGTTCTGTGGCCAAGTATATGAGTTCGTCTAGATTCGTGAAGTCTTTACGCCGGATATACCATTGGTAGTCCGATTGCGCATTTCGGAAAATGCGTTCCAACTTTTGCTCCGGAGTAAGGTCGGAGTGGCGCATCAGATTTTGAAGGGCGAGCACGTAATCCTTAAATGTTTCTCGGAGCTTCTGTGTCCTCTTCCGGATTTCGTCGTCTAATTTTTCGAAAAACCGTGGAGGGAGGAAAAATGTAAAAAAATCTGCCTTGAATAGTGACCACCGGGTCCATTGTTTGTTGTTATTTCTAAACCAACACAGAGCCTTCTCCCGGAAAAATTCTGACATCACCTTTAGCACATCTTCGAGGCTTACCGCATACAGTTTTGACAGCTCCTCCACCCGTTCTACAAAGCCTAATGGGTCATTTCCGCCATCATATTTTACTCCCCACTTGCGAACTATCTCAATGATTAAAATGGAAGTTTCCGTTGTCATTCTGGGCATCTCAGAGAGGATTTCATTTTTCATCGGCGATGTGGGCACACTGGCGGTTAATCTTGTTGGCACTGCAAGTTTATCACCTTGGCTTGTTTACGCAATGCTTTCGTGCTTCGACTGTATCTCTAGTACTTTCTGGAATCTCATTTCCTCATGTTCCGACAGTATAAACTTAGCAAACCTCTTTCGCAATTCTTCTACGGTTCCACTGGTAATCTGTTCGAATTCACCTAAATACGATACAATATCATCTTTCTTCAAGGAATAGACCCATGAAGTTTTCAAGGGCTTTTCTTTGGTGAAGTTGTCAACCGGCATTCTTGATGATTACCTCGTCGCCAAAAATGACACTAGGGTTGTTGTTGTTTTTTGTAATGGACAAATCTGTCCCAATTGATAATGGTAGACAGATTTGTCCCTGCTCGGGCGCCAATGTAACGACACGTTTTCCGCTGGGTGTTAGGATAGCCTCAGCGGAGTCCAGGGGTCGTTGATTTTGTAGTTAAAGAAAACACCTTCGTTTCTTCAATGGATTTCAATGTTTATTGATACTAAATATTTCTTAAAGTATCCTTACATCTATGTATACTTAAATATGGGGATGGAACAGCGAGGAGTCCCCAAACGGTCAAGCGACGGTGTTGGTGGAGGTCAGTAGCTGGACGACCGATGCCACTATTCTCAGCCTACACTAGCCGCCTCAAGGATCGAAGATCGCAACGGGAGAGCCCTGAATACAATCCTCGTTTCCCTGACCTTTACTGGAGAGCAAGTGCAGGATCGAAAATTGCAACGGGAGAACCCTGAATACAATCCTCGTTTCCTTGTTAGCTGCCGGAGTGCGCATGTTTGTGAGAAATACTCTCAGAGAGGCTGTCAGCTTTAAATGCTTTTAACATGATTGTGCAGCTATACACATCTCAGTACACCCTCACATACATATTCGTCTTATTTATTTTAGAGTAAAAGAATATAAAAAAATACACGTCCAATTTAAATGCGCGTGTGTACATGTGTAAATATATAAAGAAACCGTACTCCAAACATGAGAATAAAAAGATTACAATAAACTTAAATATTATTGTAGAGTATTATAAAATAATAAACATAAGCATACACATATGTTCAATGTTCACACTTTTTACGAACATTTTTTCTCGAGTGTAAACTTAGGAATTTCTTTTTAATTGCCACCAACAATTTTTACTTTATTTTTAAGAAAGTTATTATACTGAATACAAACATGTATCTAAACATTTATCAATATTAGTTATTGTAATTAATAAAACACTTATCTGGAATTATCCTGTTAATTACATATAAAAGGATCAAATTTTGCAAATAAAGAATCAATCAATATCTTGCTTTCAAATCGGCAGTTTTATTTAAAAAGCATATAAACTTGCTACTTTAAATAGGCATATTAAATTGCCTCTACAAAATTCATGCCCGTGGCGTTCTTAAGCGCCTGCACAAAAATAGGCAGTCAAAAATTAGTTATATCGAAAACTGAACCTTTACATGGCGATCCTGCCAAATAATATAAAGAAAATATACCAGTGGAGGAGTTTGTGCCCGTGGATAGTGCAAATAAAGAGGCAGGTCCGAAGCGTTTAACTTTGGAGGAATATAGAATACGCCAGGAAAAGAGAAAAGATCAACGACTTACCGCGGTTCCAAAAGTGGATAAGCCGAAACACAGGCGTGGAGGTAAGCTGGTGAAGATAAGGCGGAAGCTGGCAGCGTTGAAAGCAGCAGTCAACGCAGATCCACCACCACATTGGGAAATAGCCAGTGAACTGTGGCTGCAAATCGACCAATTGGAAAAACAAAAATTGCACCACTACCACAAATAAAATTTTTTTTTAAAATGTTTTTGTAAAATGTTTATTAATTTAATTAAATAAAATTTTCTACTTTTTTTATGAGTTAAACAACACTTTGGCACATTTAAATAATATTATAAATAAGTGAGAAATTGAATTAATGTAATTGAAATCCCGCACAAAGTAAAATTGATAGAAAACACAAATGCAATTTTAGTGCTCTCCGATGCAGTGTTGTAAAATAAGTAGTATTTAATACACTTGTATCAGTGACATTAACATATATGTCTAGTATAGTGGCGGCATATATAAGGAAATTAGTAAATATTACTACATATGGAAGAATTTAATAGATATTATGAAGAATTAAGGAAGTTATACACGAATATAAAAAAAAGTAAAGATAGAATTTACTCTGCAAATTATATAGGCGATAAGCTAGAATATTTGAAAACAGTAAATGCGGAAATAGATTTATTATCAAAAAAAAATTCCGATAGAAGAGTTGAACAATTTTCATAAATTGTATGAAAAATTAGTAACTACAGTTTCAAATTTAAAAGTCAAGGTGGTAGGTAAGAAAGTTGAAGAATTATTGAGTTCTAAAATGGCGCAATTTGACATATCTGTGGTAGGTAAAAACCTACATATTTTTAAGGGTACTTATGAGGAGTTGGAAGATTTTATAGTACAGACAGAGTTGCTACATGATATTTTAAAACCAGAGGACAGAGGAATGTTCATTAAGTGTGTCTACAATTTCAAGCTTTCGACTCATGTACGCAGAATTTTGGGGCGCTCTAATAAACCAACAACATTTATAGAATTGAAAAGTCAATTGGAAAAAGGTTTTCCGAATCCTAGAACATTACAACAAGTGTTAACAGAGCTAGGTACAGCTAAACAGGGCAGATTAAGTATTTCAGAATATAGAGAGAAACTCGCTGTGTTGACTGAACAACTAAGTGATTTTGAGATAAAATCAATAGAGAACCCAACAGTAGAAACAAAAGACGCGATTTATAAAATGAGCGAAAATATGGCCTTAAATGTTTTTACAAAGGGGGTCAACGTGGAATATCACAACGTTTTACAGTCTAGTTCACCAAAAACTTTTATTGAGGCTGTAGAAAAGTGTGTGATACTAGAGAGAAATATGAAAACAAATGATAGTACAGTATTTAGAGTGGAAAGGTCTAGTAATAATTTTGCAACAAATAGAAACAGAAACCATAACACACAAAATCGTGGCAACGGTTATTATAATCAAAACCGTGATTTCAACAGAGGTTCCAGCGCCAACAATCACCACATTTCACAAAATCATAATACTTTTCGTACCAACAACAGGAACAACAATTCGAGTAGCTATAGAGTAAGAGATAATACCACGTATAATAATGGTGCTAGGAATAGAAATTTACCACCACGCGTTAATTCACAGAGAAGAAATACTAATTATGAGGGAAACTACTAAGGCCGCATAGCAAAAATTGTTATGCAGGGCGCCAGAAAATGTTCAAACTTTCAGCAAGTACGGATAATACGATAACAATAACATGCAAAAGTGTAGATGAAGAACTTAAATTTTTGGTAGACACTGGAGCAGAGATATCTATTTGTAAATTAGGGAATTTAAAGAACATTGATACCAAAATCATATCGTCACTTTCTGGTATAACAAGTGAAAAGGTAGATAGCATTGGGACATCAGAGCTGCATTTACTGATTGGTACTGAAGAAATCAAACATAAATTTCATGTTGTTGAAAATAATTTTCAAATCCCTGCAGATGGGATAATAGGCCGAGATATTTTGGAGAAATATTTGTGTAAAATAGATTTTGAAACGTATTTAATAAATTTTGTAGTTAATAGCACTGAAATATCAGTACCAATCAATCCCAAACGTATTTATAAAACAGAGATTTCGGTACCAGCTCGTTCGGAGGTAATAGTACCAACAAGTATACGTCCACAAGAGGAAAGTATAGTTTTGAATAAAGAGGTGATCAAGGGTGTATATATAGGAAACAGCATAATCCCATCTACAGGCATTTCACATGTAAAAGTACTAAATACAACTGATAGAGATGTGGTGTTAAAGGATGTAGATTTTGAGGTTGAACGTCTGGCAAATTACACTGTATACACTTATTCTAATGGCAGCACGGTGGACAATGAAAGGTTAGAAAGGTTACTTAACAGTTTGCATTTGGAATCGATTGATCCTGTGGCAAGACAATCAGTCGTAGATATGATAAAAGATTACAGTGATATTTTTCATTTGGATGGAGAGGAACTAACCAATAATAATTTTTATACGAAAAAAATACAAACAATAGATTCTGCACCAGTATATATCAAACCTTACAGACTACCAGAAGCACAAAGAAATGAAATAAATAAGCAGGTGGATAAACTTTTAACTGATAACAGTATTGAACCTTCTTGTAGCCCATACAATTCTCCATTATTGGTGGTACCAAAAAAATCATCTAGTGGAAAAAAAAATGGAGACTTGTAGTTGATTTTAGAAAGTTGAATGAAAAGATCGTGAACGATAAATTCCCGTTAACACGAATAGAAGATGTTCTTGATAAATTAGGTAGAGCGAAATATTTCTCTACGTTGGATATGACAAGTTCTTTCCACCAAATTGGTTTGGAAAAAGATTCGAGACCGTTGACATCATTTTCTACAGGCAACGGACATTTTCAGTTTACGAGATTACCATTCGGGTTGAAAATATCGTCGAACAGTTTTTAACGAATGTTGACTATAGCATTGAGTGGTTTTAATGCAGAAGCGTTTTTATATGTTGACGACATTATTGTCTTTGGATGTAGTTTACAACATCACAACGAAAATTTAGCAAAAGTCCTGAAAAAGTTGAGGCAATACAATTTGAAGATAAATCCCAGCAAATGTTGTTTTTTACAAGCAGAAGTAATTTACCTTGGGCATCTAATAACAAACAAAGGAGTGCGGACAGATCCAACGAAATATGAGGTTATAAAAAACTACCCTGTGCCGAAAAATGTTGACGAGGTCAGACGTTTTGTGGCCTTTTGTAACTATTATAGACGTTTTATACCTAACTTTGCACATATAGCAAAAGATTTGAATAATTTACTTAAGAAAGGTAAACCTTTCGTTTTCGATAAAAGTTGTCAAGAATCCTTTGAACAGCTAAAAAGCAAGTTGATGAACCCGCCAATCCTTCAGTATCCGAATTTTTCTAAACCATTCGTGTTAACAACAGATGCCTCAAATTATGCACTCGGAGCAGTTTTGTCGCAAGGAGAAATAGGCTCTGATTTACCAATATCATTTGCCAGTAAAACACTTTCGAAACATGATTTGAATAAACCAGTTATAGAAAAGGAATTATTAGCCATACATTGGGCCATAAACTTTTTCCGTCCATACCTTTATGGCAGAAAATTTTACGTGATAACAGATCACAGACCATTGGTGTCCTTATTTTCTCATAAGAATCCGTCATCCAAGATGACTCGTATTAGGTTAGATTTGTGTGATTATGACTTTGAGATTTCATACAAAAAAGGAAAAATGAATACTAATGCGGATGCATTATCGAGGATAATTTTAGATAGCAACGCATTAAGAGCAATGATGCCTAGGGAAAAAGAAAGAGATACAAAAGAAATCTTAGCAATAACTCGAAGCATGAATAATAACGGAAATTTACATCAGGACAGTGGCGTAAAACCTAATGAAAAACCTGATCAACTTTTCATTTGGGAATGTGCATCACTATCTGACGTAAAAAACGTAAAGAGACTTCATTTCGAGATAGACCCCGGTTTACGGAAACCACAGATTTTAATTAAAGATATAGAAGTGATAGTAAGGTGTAGTGATAATCCTCTGAACATTAAGATGTCTTTGGAGAAGCTTTCATCAAAAATGCTATCGTCGAATATAAAGGAGGTTGCGTTAAGAGATAGTGAAGAAATATTTAAAGTGGTAGAGAAAGAAACATTTAAAGATATATTTAACAAATTAAAAAGAAACAAAAATGAGAAATTAGTAATTTTGTTATACAGGGAACCAACAAGGATAAACGATAAGAATGTACAGAACAAACTTATTGCGGAACACCACAGTTCAGCGTTAGGAGGACATTTGGGCATACGAAAAACAATTATGAAACTTAAACAAAGGTATATATGGAAAGGAATGAGTAAAATGATAAAGGCGTACATATCAAACTGCAAAGAATGTAAATTGAACAAACAAACAAAGCATACGAGAGAAAGGTTAATTATAACAGATACCCCAAAAGGTAGTTTTGAGGTTGTCTCAATAGACACAGTAGGACCTCTTCGATATACTAACAATTTCAGATATGTATTGACTATGCAATGCGATCTGACAAAATACGTAATAGCATGTCCGATTGAGACAAAAGAAGCAAAAACAATCGCTAGGGCTTTAGTCGAAAATTTAATTTTAGTATATGGTCACTTCAAGATTCTTAAATCTGACAAAGGCACCGAATTTGTAAATGAGTTGATGTCAGAGATATGTAAATTATTAGAAATAAACCAAAAGTTTAGCACACCGTACCACCATGAAACAATGGGGTCCATAGAAAGAAATCATAGAGTACTTAATGAATTTCTACTGAATTTTTGTAAGAATGTCGAATGGGATTATTGGATCCCATACTTTTGTTTTGCCTATAATACAACTCCTCATGTAGATACAAACTGTACGCCATTTGAACTAATATTTGGAAAACTTCCTAATTTACCAACTGACAACATAATTAGTAACAAACCAATATATGATACAGAAAGTTACGCATCAGAGTTAAGAGCAAGGTTGAAATTTTCCTTGTCAAAAGCGAGAGAATTGATGAAAATTGTGAAAACAAAACGCGTAGAGAATTCAACAAGATTAAATCCGTTGAATATAAAAGAAGGAGACATGGTAATGGTAAGAAATTTCAACAGAAAGAAAAATCACTCACCATACCACGGTCCCTATAAAGTATTAAAAACAGAAGGAGTGAATTCTATCTTAGAAATAGGAGATAAAACAAAAAAAAATGCACAATAATAATTTAAAGAAATATTGAAAGATAAATATATATAATTCGTAAATATATAATTATAAAATCTTTGTTATATTTATCATTATAAATATGTAAGTCGTAGAATATTACTTTTTATACTAGAACACTTGTTATCAATATATAAAAAAAAAAAAAAAAAAAATCATAATTATAAAATTTCCATTAAATCATGTAAATTTTTCTTAGGGGTTAGGGTGTAGAGTATTATAAAATAATAAACATAAGCATACACATATGTTCAATGTTCACACTTTTTACGAACATTTTTTCTCGAGTGTAAACTTAGGAATTTCTTTTTAATTGCCACCAACAATTTTTACTTTATTTTTAAGAAAGTTATTATACTGAATACAAACATGTATCTAAACATTTATCAATATTAGTTATTGTAATTAATAAAACACTTATCTGGAATTATCCTGTTAATTACATATAAAAGGATCAAATTTTGCAAATAAAGAATCAATCAATATCTTGCTTTCAAATCGGCAGTTTTATTTAAAAAGCATATAAACTTGCTACTTTAAATAGGCATATTAAATTGCCTCTACAAAATTCATGCCCGTGGCGTTCTTAAGCGCCGGCACAAAAATAGGCAGTCAAAAATTAGTTATATCGAAAACTGAACCTTTACACTATTCTTTACATAGGCCGTACAGTTATATTATTTGTGCAAAAACAAACTAAAGAAAAAATGAAATGCTTATTCCATATAGGCATAATATTATACTATGATTATTATATATATACATATATATATATATATATATATATATATATATATATATATATATATATATATATATATATTTATATAGGAATAAAAAGAACAAAATACAGAAAAAATTAAATAATTCTTTCAAACGGATTAATTATTGTTGCGGCAAAAACGAGCCGGTCGAATTTTGTCGTCACAAGGTCCATACTATTTGCATTCCAAAAATCCGTCAGTAACGTCACGCAATGTTTTTTTGCAAAAATACCCTGCTATATGTAAATAACGCTTCATTTAAGCATTGATATGAAAGTACTTCAAAAACACTCCACAAAAATCAGCTCATCCAACCTCTTTTCTAATTAGTTAGTGCATAAAAAAACATTTTATCAAAATTAGTCAGTAATTATTTGCGGCTGATTACTTTAATCCCTAATTGGTCCAAAATCCAAGCTTTGCACACAAATTTGCTTGCTAGCCAATAGCCTGATTTACATTCCATCCAAAAAAAAAGTAATCATCTGCCTAAAGTACAAAAAAATAACAACAAAATTTACCTTTTTCGCCGACATTGCTATATTTTCCAATTACGCCTTGCACGTGCCACTTATGAAAAGAATTTAAAATGTCAAAGAAGACACAAATTTTGCACTGGCATATAGTTCTGCCATATTCTATACATATTTGACATTTCAAATGTTAAAAAAAATTATGTGGTTTCATTTGCTTAAGCATCTTTCCAATATTCATAATATAAGCGCAATAGCAGCTAAGGATGATGATAAATCCAGCGCTGAAAATGACGGCCAACCTCAACTATATAAAAAAACAAATGTTAATAAAAGAATTCGTCCGCAACAAAAACTTGGGTGAAACGTGAAGCTACTGTAATGAAATTTATATTAGATTATTATGAAACTGTCAAGCAGACTATGATGACAGATGTAGCTAATATTATCAAAACCAATAGTAGATTTAGCTTGGTGTTTGATGAATGGACCAGCTTGAAAAGCAAACGGTATTTAAACATATATTTGTATGGTTATATAACAAGTTATATAACCTTGGAATGGTGAATATCAGAGGAAAGTGTAGTGCTTCTGAATTGAGACAAATTGTAGAATCAAAACTCAATGAATACATAAAATTTACAGAACATATAGTTGCAAAAATTTTGGACGGAAAAAACATAATGAAAAGATTTGTGAATCAGAGCCCAGTGTGTGGGATTTTTTGTGCAAACCACGCAATCCAGTTTTGGACGTTCTTTATAAGAAACGCGTTAATAATCAAACAAGTTTCAGTGAATGTGACTCCGATAATATCGACGAATTAGAAGAAACACTAACATAATATCAGCGAAGAATATGACACTGCTTTAAACAATACCAGACAAATGATCGAGTCGTTTTTAACAATTAAAAAAACGTCAATTGATTATAGCCTAGCCTATATATTGAAAGATGATCATGTTAATATCCTAGAGTCTCTGTGCTACATCCAGTATAAGTTGCAGTTGAATATTTAGGTCGGCGAGACACAAATTTATTAACAGCAGATGCAATTCTACTAGTTCTTTTTAATAAAATTAAAGTAAGTAATTACTCGTATATGGCAAAAAAATTGATAAGCGCACTTAAGAAACCAATTTGTGAACACAGAAATATTAAAATAACATTATTAAAATATCTAAAGAATCCTAATTTTTTTGACAGTGGGGAATGCGACAACGGTATTTTTAAACAAGTAAAAGTGCTATATTCGGCTGTGCCGAATCTTAACTACCCTTCACAGATGTAATTCTTCTTTCTTGACAAAACAGGAAGAAGGTTTAATTAAAATATTAAAATGATGTTAAACGGTTACTTTTATATTTAAGAAAACGCTTAAATTTTTCCGCTAGGAAGCTAAATGTTTAGCTTTTCTTATATCTAATACCTATGAACGTCTTTCAAAAATATTATATATATTTAATTTACAAACAAAAAAATCCGTTTAATGTACTCCAAAAAGTTTTAATTGTCCAACCGTAGAATCGTCTTTCAGATTTTTTTGGTTTTTAATACCAATTTAACTCTTCCCGAAGTATAAAAAAGATTTCATCCACAAAAAACCCAAACTAGAAACTTATATGGTTAGTTTTATATACCAAAAAATTTCGATTTTCCAACCCTGGAACCGAATTTATAATTTTTTGATACTAGTTTAATTTTTTCCGAAATATCTAATAGGTTTAATTCACTAAATGCACATAATTTGGAATTTATGTATGTACTTTTATGTACGAAAAATATTTCGATTTTCCAACTCTGGAAGCGAATTTTTATTTTTTTATCAATGCAATTCTTAGTGAGGTGTAACATAGTTTTACTTGTCAATAAAATTTAAAATTTTTAAACGTTTTGGTCACTTTCATGTACCATAAAATATTTCATTTGTCCAACCCTGTAGTCGAAATTTTAATTTTTTAAGATTTTAATAACAATTTTGTTCTTCCTGAATTATAAAACAGCTTTAATTAGCAAAAAGAAACAACGTCAATTGTCCTTTTGGTTACTTTTATGAAGAATAAATATATAAATTTTCCAACCCTGGAAACGAAATTTAAATTTTTTTTACCAATGCAACTCTTAATGAGGCATGGAATAATTTTATTTAAGAAAAACTTAATATGTGTAACCATTTAGGTCATGTTTATGTACCACAAAATATATCAGCTATCCAACTCTGGAATCTAAATTTTGATTTTTTTTAAATTTTTGATACCAATTTTGTTTTTTCTAAACTAAAAAATAGTTTTAATTAGTAAAAAAACAACGTCAATTGCCTCTTTGGTTACTTTTATGTAGAAAAAAAGAAAATTCAATTTCCCAACCCTGGAAGCGAAATTTAAATTTTTATATATATTTTTTATCAATGCAAATCTTCATGAGGTATAAAGTAGTTTTGTTTAAGAAAAAATGGAATTTTGCAACCATTTTTGTTATTCCATGTACTACAAAATATTGCATGTACCAAAAAAACTTTAATTTTTCCAACCCTGGAAAGGAAATTTTAATTTTGTTTGTTTTTTTTATCAGTGCAACGCTGCTTGAGGTATAAAGTGGTTTTGTTTAAGAAAAATTGCAAATTTTTTACCATTTTGGTAACTTTCATGAACCATAAAATATTGCTCTTGTCCATCCCTGGATTCGAAACTTTATTTTTTATTTTTGAATTTTTGATACCAATTTTGTTCTTCCTAAATTATAAGACAGTTTTAGTTAGCAAAAACAAAAAAAAACAACATCCGTTGCCTGTTTGATTACTTTCAAGTATAAAAAAACATTCAATTCCCCACCCCTGGAAGCAAAATTTGAATTTACAATTTGTTTTTTGGCCAGTGCAAATCTTCATGCTGTATAAAGAGGTTTTGTTCAAGAAAAACTTGAAATTTTTAACAATTTTAGTTACTACATGTACTACAAAATAAAGAATAGGCCGGAAAAAAAATTTTTAATTTTCCATCCCTGGAAAAATATATTTTTTCTAGTTTTTAATAGACCATTGAGGCATCCCAAAGCACGAAATAGGTTTAATTTACAAACATTAAAAAAAATTGATTTTTGGTATAAATTCACTATATCAAGAAATTCACTATACACAGTTTGAGAAAAATAAAAAAAATTTATTCATATAATGTAAAAAAATAATGACTTTTTTATTCAGTAATAAAAATATTTGTACTCACTTGACTAATACATATGTGTCATGAATGGATACCACACAAATTACATACTATTGTGTAACAAAATAATCTTTTAAACTTTTTTGCTTTTTACGAGCTATTTTAACTTTCTGAAAAGCTAAGTTACGAAATTTATGCAAAACTAAAATGTCTTCACAGTTATTTGAATTATGTTCAGCCCACTCAATTGCCTTTTCAAAAATTTGAACAGTTTGAGTGACTGGAATGAGTTCCATATTTGCCGATTGCTCAAAATCTTCGTTATCGGTACTGGCATTAGATTCATCATCAACACATTCCGTCTAGAGTTAAGATAACACTTAGTTCTTTATTTGCGATTAATATCATGCATACTCACATTTGGATTAATAGTTTGGAGCATTTCCAAAATAGGGTTTACTTCTTGTTCAAGTTGCTGACGCAAAGAAATTTGCAATAAGCTTAGCAGCACATTGTCCTCTTCGTCTTCGCTGTCTTCTGCGTTAATAAAAACACCCTTAAGAGGAATCCAGCATTTTTTAATCACATCTGGCGTTAACTCTTGCCAAGCCATTACAAGAATGAAAATTGCATCTTTGATAGTTAAATCTTTAAAAAACTCACTCGCGTTTTGCTTACTTATAGCACGTTGAAGAAGATACTTTTTGTAAAAAAGTTTTGTTATGCGAATCACATTCTGGTCCATTGGCTGGATTAATGGCGTAACGTTTGGTGGCATATGAACGACAAAAATGCATGCATCACTTGAAATAAGTTCCTTCTGGGGAGGATGACAAGGCGCGTTATCAAGGAGCAGCATTGCTTTTATTGGTAGGCCTTTTCCTTTTAAATGTGCCTTGACCTAAATTTAAAACATAAAAGCTTATTTTTTTTTTAAGAAAATTAAAGCTCAGACCTGGTTGAAAAATTAATTATGAAACCATTCTTTAAATATTGCAGAGGGCATCCAAGCATTTTTTGAACTTTGGTAGTTTACAGGAATTTCAATTGATTTAAAAGATCTAGGTTTCTTAGCGTGTCCAATAATTAGAGGTTTTAATTTATGGAGGCCAGAGGCATTCGTGCATGCCAAAAATTTTATTCTTGCTTTTTGAATTTTTCTTGCTGGAGCAGATTTTTCCCCGCTAGAAACATATGTCTTATCGGGAAGCATTTTCCAAAAAAAGCCCCGATTCATCGGCGTTGTAAGTTTGCTCCGCACAAAATTCATTATCTCTAATGATGCCATTCAAATTGTTCTTAAAAGGGTCTGCAGCTGAGGTGTCAGCCGAAAGCTTCTCTCCAGAAATTTTTAAAAGCCGAATTCCGTATCGACTCTTGAAGCCTTGGAGCCAGCGTGGACTTGCATTAAAACCACCCGCTTCGCTCAATAGTTCATGCAGTTTTTTGGCTTTTTGCATAAGCATTTCACCGCTTACTGGTAAGTGTTTAGATCGCTGCCTTAAAAACCAATTGAAAAGTCTTTTTTCGAGACGCGGATATCCTGCTTTTCGAAAGGTCTTTCTGTTAAGGGCACTTTTACTTAAGCATGGAACTCCGGCTTCCACTTTGTTTTTGTTTTTTTTTATGCCACTTATGGTGGATTTTGCTACATCAAATCTCTTTGCACGAAAAGTAGCTTCTACTCCACTTTCTAGTTCTTTTAGAATTTCTTGTTTCACTTTAATGGAAAGAAAATTTCTTTTTTAATGCGCACTCATTTTTTGATCAATTTACATATAAACACGTGTCAAGATCGAATTTTAAACTGCAGTCATCTCATTAAATGTGTATTAAAACAAGAAAAGAATGCAAAAGCAATGAATATACTCGTATACAAGAGAAATAATGGTATTGAAAAAAACTTAGCTTTTTTGTTCTCAATCATTGTGCAAAAAACTGTGTTCACTTTATAGAGGTTTGTGGAGTTCACTATTTAGAGTAACTAATTTAAAAAATAGCAAGTTCAGTATATCGGGTAGTTCATATTACAAAGTGTTCACTATACCCCGAGTGCACTGTATACCCTTCCATTTTTTTGTGAAGGGTATAAAAAGCTTCGAAGCCAATAACTTTACCTTTTGCTGAAAATTTATATGACATATTATTTCAGGATGATGCTGAACATGTATCTGACTCAGATTCTGAGACCGATCTGGATAATAGTGAGACTTTTCAGGAAAAAACTTAATAAAGCTATTGAGTCTGCTATGAAAGACGCAAAAACGCAAAGGTATTGACAAGATCAGATATTATGAAAAGATTTATTTATTTATTAAAATATACCTTATAAATAAATTTACAAGATATACAAAAGGCGCCGGGTAACTAGACCATATGCGCACATTAGAAGTATTTACTCTCTAAGATATGTACATTTATATATATATATATATATATATATTGAATATTAACTTAAACATTTTAATATTTATGAATAAAACGAAACAAGTGGAAAAGTATTCATGAAAATATATAAAAACAAAACTTTGGAATATTGAACTAAATTAAACATCGAAGATACCATGTTTCCGAAGACTAACTCTGATTGATGTTAAATTGGCACACGTCGTACAATCCAAAATCTCCGCAATGTGTTTCCCAATTTTAGAAATTGGACATTCAGTAAAAATATGTGGAACTGTTAAGTTAACATTACAATAAGAACATCTTGCTGGGTCCGAGTGATTGAAATAATGTTGAGTATTGAACATAGCTCAACCGACCCTAAGTCGGCTCAACATCACGCAATCGCTTCTTGTCAGGTTATAATTGTATTTGGGCGTTGGCTGTATTGGATAAAGTTGTTTTTGTATACCACGAAATTGGCTTGAAATAATATTTGGAATTCATGGTGTTACAGTTATTTCCTGAAGATTTTGAGAGAATTTTTCAACACTATCAGCATATTCGTTTCTTCCAATGCCTATATGTGATGGAATCCATATTATCAAAATACTTGGGTTTTCAAATGGCAGTTTAACCACACTGTTGTATGTTCCATTTTGATTTTTATATAAAGCTTTAGTTGCACTTAGACTGTCAGTACAAATAATAGTTTTTACTCTCTTTTCAATGGCATATGAAATTGCGGATTTAATAGCACTTAATTCCGCCGAAAAAATTCCAGCATTATTAGGGATACGTGCTTCCATCTTTGTGAAGAATTGCGTTTGACTTATTTGTTCAATAACCGAAAATGTTGTTAGCCCATTATTAAAAGAACCATCAATCTTCTGTTGCAGATTTTTTCTGAAGACAAGAGGATTAATATAATTTTTTTTGTAGATACTTAAATTCGAATCCGTCATAGCATAGTCTGCAGTGTTTAGTTCGTTATAAGGTTTTTCTGGAATCAAGATGTTATGTCTTCTTAAAAGCGAGACAATTTCTCCAATAGCAGATGGTGGTACGGCATTTAGGGGTTCGATATGTTTCCAAAAGGTTTCATGAAGCCCATCAGCTGGAATAGTAATGGCTTTTGAAGCCATATTAACTGCACTTTTTTCCAAAATGAATTGAAAGTCCTGATATCCAGCTTCAATCCTAAGCTTTTCTAACGGTGTTGCTCTTAATAAGCCAGAAGCTGTCCTGTAGCAGTTATTTATAGCTGTATTTAATTTTTGTATATACTTCTTTGAAGTCCACCCAAATATTGTAATACAATGTAATATAGTACCCGTCACCAAAGATCGGCAAATCTCAAGTGCAGTATTAAAGTGAGGACCTTTGTTACGTTTGAGGAGGTTCTTTATTTTGCCCTCATTTGATCACTAATATTAATATCAAAGCTTCTGATGTTAATTTTCTCATCGCAACATCCTCTTTTCCTGCATACCTGAAGTATTTCAGCTTTACCAATTGGCACTACCGCACCTCTGTCAATTGCCCATTTGTGAATTTTGCGATCAAGATGTGTCAGATTCGTATGCACTTCATCCTGAGAACCCGATGCAATAGCAAAAACATTATCGGCATAAATACCAACGTAATCTATACCAGGAGTATTTTCAATATCCATCGACCTTTACTGCAACCTTTCGAAAAGAAAGAAAAGGCTTTATGAGTTTCATAATAATCTTGGGAATACCCCATTCATTCATTTCCAATATTATATAAGTTAGCACCACTTTGTCGAAAGCCTTTTCTATATCCTCAGATATAACAAGACTATGCCTGCGTTGTTTAATGTTTTTTCGCAAAATTTCTTCGATTTGATGATAAATACTATGAACACCATGCCGAGATATGAAAGCGTGTTGTATTTTTGAAACATAAACACCAGCTGACTTCCAGAATCTCTTTGCCAAAATTTTTCCAAAATTTTGGAAAGAACTGGTAATAAGGAAATTGGGCGGTAACCCTCCAAGCGACCAGGATCCTTACCTGGTTTAGATATAGGTGCCAAAATTGCCGTTTTCCAATCGTGAGGAAATACTCCAGTTGCCAAAATGCTGTTATACAGTTCACATAAGCGCAATTTTAGTTCTACGGGAGATTTCTTGACCATTGTATACGTTATCTTGTCTCGTGCCGGCGTAGAACCACTTAACGTTTTCAGTATTACATTTAATTCAGAAAATTCCACTTTGTTGGCGAGAAAAACTTGTTCGTCGCAATACCTTGGTAGATTTTTGATATCCAGATTCTGTTTTGAACCAACTATATTTGCATCAAGTGTTGCATCTGAACTAATTGATGTCCAAAATTCAGCAAATTTGTTAGCAATTATCTTTTCTCCACAAGAATCGAACATCCATTGTTGGTTTTAAAGAGTTCAAGAAATTATCCCATGTTTGTCGTTTTGTAATTCTACATTCTCGTTTGGTCTTAGCACATAGTCTTCTGTATTTCAAAATATTAGACTCACAACGACACCTCTTGAATTCTCTCCAAGCCAGTTGCCTCAATTGAATTAATTTTCCAATATTGCAGTTGAACCAAACGGGATTATTTTTGTCCTTAGGCCTACGACTTAACGGAATACTTTCATTAGCTGCCTTTCTGATAATACGCTTAATTTCACTAGCTTCTCTGTTTATGTTCAGTGAAACGGGATAATCGGTACAAATTCTAGATACCTTTTGTCCAAAAAGTTCCCAATTAGCATTGGTGTCATTAAATCTTGAAGAAAATTGTCTTTTAATAATATTCATATTATTAGATATCTTAATGGGGAAAGAGTAGGAGCAAAGTCCACACTAGCCATAGTCACGTCCACAGATGTTAATGTGTTTCTGGTATTTAATAAAGTAGGCGATCCATCATTCAACATTACCATGTTATTATCATCAGCAAAATCTTCCCAAATTCTCCCACTCGGGGAATATGTTCGTTGTATGAATTTCAATATTGGACTTAATTACGATCGTCTGGAAAAGCAAATCTCCGGATGATTTAATATGTTGTATCACATTTATGTTTTTCCTAACCAAAAAAGCAATACCAGATTTAGCGTACAAAAAATCCTTATTATGATGAAAAACCGTATAACCAGGCAAATGTAACAAATTTCTGTTTTTATCTACCACATGTGTTTCCTGCAAAACTATTATAGTTGGTTTATGTTTGGCAACGAGTAGTTCAAGTGCATATTTATGATTAACAAATCCTTGAATGTTCCACTGAATGATATTAATATTTAGTCCAATATTCATAAAGGACCAATGATTATTTGTTGCCATTTTCCTTGTTTTGCTTTGTTTTCTTTAATGTTTTAGGTGTTATAATAACATTTAGATCTGGAATTTTTTTTGTAAATTTGAGATGTGGGGGAGATTTCTTCGTTTAAGCTGGAATTATTTGATCTGAAAGGAGTGCTTAAATTCAAATCATCATTTATATCATCAATATCAATAGATTCTGTAATATTATTATCAATATTCATGTTTGTAAGTGAGTTATCTTCAAAACTATCATCATAAAATGTATCATCAACCCAATCTTTGATTGTGTTCAAATGTTGATCTTTAACTTTTGTTTTAGTTTGACTCACTAAGTTTGTTGCAGGAAAAATAACTGCTGAGAGAGATTATTGAGTACAAATGGTTTCCAATGCTGGATGAGTATTTGCGAAGTTTATTTTATTATTGTTGTTAAGGGCAAGGAGGGAATTTTGATTATCTGGATTGGTGATGATTGTTGGGTTTTTAGAATTGGTTTCAATTGTTGAATGAATGGGTGTGAGATTTATTGAATTGTTATTATTACGAGTTGGGATAGAATGTTCTTTTTCTGTAATTGTGTTGATTGTTGAAAATTCTTCAGGAATTTTTCTCAATATTGTTGATGTTGAAACCGTTGGTAATTGTGTATTGGTTTTTGTAGCTGCAGCAGTTGTTGTTATTGAAGTAGATACCATTGGTGGTTGATCATTTAGTACCTGTGCGTATGTTTGTACATTTTTTCCTTTTCTAGAAATAGGCTTAAGGGTATTTAGAGTGGGATTGTCATTATAGATTTCCCAAGCTTCACGATATGTACATCTTCTCGAAATTCTTAAATAATTAACTGATTTGTGCTTCCAAAATTTGGACAATTTGGGTCACTTGATGGATGAGTTTCCAATTGACAATTTATACAGACCTTACGTGTACAGGGATCATGAGGTGGTGGTGTGCCACGTTCCTTACATACTTCAACATTACGACAACGTTTCTTGGTATGACCTTTTGGCAGTTTTGGCATTTCATTGGGTTTGGTATATAGTCCTCGACAGGAACTCTCTCCCATCCTAACTTTAATTCTTCTGGACGATATATTTGGTCAAACGTTACAACCGCTGCGCCTGTTGCTATGATTTCTTTACCATCAAATTTTGTTATTTTACGTATTTCGACAACTTTTTGAGATTTGAGTGATTCTAGCAATTCTTCTTCCGTTATGTTTATAAGTTTTCTCGAGAAGATTCGTCCTTGAACACTATTTAAAATCTTATGAAGGGTAATTTTAACTGAAATTCAATCAATGTATTTAAGATAATGTTCTGCAATTTTTCTATTTGGGACTTTAATTAGCAGGTCACCACTTCTCATCTCCGTAACTTCCAAACGTTCTTTACTAATATAGTCAAGACAACGTTGCACCTGGAAAACATTGTAGGATGATAGAGGAGCTGCGTCAATTTCAGGCTTCAATGATATAGCCGATACTACTAAATATCTTGGGAGGTGTTGTTCCTTATTGAAAATTTCAGGCAAAGGAACAAAATCATCTGGTCGTAGGCGTTTATTTCTGCTTGGTTTACTTTTCCCAGCCGTAGAATCTAGTTCCCTGAACCGGTTGTAATTCGGGGGATAAACCCCATTCATTGCACTAGTTAAGCAAAAACTATATTTTTAATTTTTTCTTTATATCAGCTGACAAAAATAAAATATATGAATTCAAAATGACAGAAAACAATAAAATTTTTTTTTCAAAAACTTTTTTCTTTTGTTTTAAATTTCAATTATATTATCAGAGAACAAACGAACGATGTCTACACGGCAATTGCCTGACAGTGAAGGATTATGAAAAGATATTTTTTAATGTTTGTAGCAACTGGTACTAGAACAGCAAATTTGGATATTTTATTTGAAGCTCTATTGACAATAAGCGCTACATCTATCGAAAGCATCATGTATTTTCAATTTCTGGAAATTTCGTCAACAAAACCACGAATCGGCTTTCGGATAGTGCCATTTTATTGAAACCCACAAAGTTAATATTTCCTAAATTATTTTAGAATGATTATTCATGATCAAAAAATTAAAGAAACGCTCATAAATTTTTATTTTATTTACCAATGCACATAAATACGTGCAAATATTTTAAATTTTAATTAAAATAGTTTAAAATAAATATAAACTATTTTAAATACAATCGGTCTTATTTATAAAATTTTTAAGGTTTATAAAACAGATTTTCAAACAAAATTGTTCTTGCTAATCCTACATAAAGCCTAAAGAATTTTTATAAATAAGACCTAATATATGTACATAAAATCGACTTCAATCTCACTGATTAGTTTGAAGTTTTTAACTTTTATATTAAAGGTTTTTTTTTTTAATCTTGGACCAGCACTCAGGGGATGACCCCTATATATGCAATGCATTGCACCGGAACTGAAAACGAGGGGATAGTATTGAGGGAACAGATTAGGAAAGATGAAAAGATAGACAATTGTTTTTGTAGCTATTTCAACCTTTTACTTCGCCGGCTAATTTTTGCTACAGGGCCGACGAAGGTGGGTGCTGTTACTCTGCTTTTAGTACATGATAGTGTCAGTTAGTGTTTATTTTATAATATTTTCCCGCATACCCGGGAAATCCAGGGAGTGACTTAAAAAAAAATACCGATTCCCGGGAGCTAGAAAAAGTCGGGGAACTAAAAACCCTGATGACGATAGACAGACCATACAAAAACATTTATTACTGACAAATGAGACATTAAGCGAGCAAATACATATAAATGACCATTTTAATTTAGCGATAGAGCAAATAAAAAATATTTAAAAAGCGATAGGAGAGAAATTGAGGAAGGTCTTAGTACGATAACTAAAATTGTACACGAAGAATACCAACAACATATATATTTACAACAAATGACTAAAATTCAATTGATAAAAAGTAAAATAGAACAAATCCAAGATAATGTAGACTCAGCCAAATACGGGCTAGTTCACCCAAATATTTTAACAAATCATGAAATTAACAAATATAATATTGATTTTAATAAATTAAAATATATGCAATTAGGAATACTACCTTCATTATTATTTATTTAAAGAAAGTAGGTTTTACTAAAAGAAGCTAAATGCTTGGGTCTTCTTATTTCTAATGGTTGGTTGGTTGGTATACGTTGCTGCCTGTAACCCACAAGCATTCAAGTAGGATCTCTGAGATCCCGTTTTGAAAGACCACTCCACTCGTCAGTGTCAACCCATGTAGAACCGAGTCCAGATCTCGGATACGGTGATGAATGCTAGGTTCAACCTGTTGCATCGAGGAATTTAATAAGGTCACCTAGACTTATACCTGATAGCTCCGAGCGGTCGGGTATTATACTCTTGCCTAAGATCTTGTGTCTCGTATGGTGCAATGCCGGGCATTCACAAAGGAAGTGATAAACTGTCTCCTCTTTGCCCTGATCCCGGCAGCTGCGACAGAATGTATTATAGGAGAGACATATCCTACCAGCATGTCTGCCTATTACCCAGTGCCCCGTCACTACTGCGACGAGTCTTGAGACGTCGCTACGGTTCCTGTTGATCAGCTGGGCTGTTCTCCTGTCGTCGTACCAGGGCCACATACTTCTAGCCATCCTACACGTGTCCAGCTTACACCACCTGTCTGCAGCCTTCTGCCGATAGTGGCTCTGAATGCCGCATCTCATAGCGCCATACGGTATGGGCACCGTTACAGCGGTGGAGACGTCCATAGCAGATCCAGCCCTAGCTAGCTCGTCCGCGTGACCGTTTCGAGGGAAGTCACTATGTGCGGGAACCCAGATGAGGGTAGTGTCAGTCTGATATCCCAATCTGGATAGAAGCTCCCTGCATTGAGCTACTAAGGTAGAAGGATGTAGTGAATGACCTCAGAGACAGGAGTGCCGCCTGGCTGTTCACAAAGATGCCGACTCTACCCTGAACACCCCATTCAATCAGTAACCTAGCCGCCTCACTTATAGCCAATTTTTAAGCCTGAAATATACTAGCTTCATCAGGGAGTCGGAGCGAAAGTCTTGTTCCAAGGTCCCTTGAGTAGACCCCTGAACCTACATCATTCTTGATCCCTCAGTATACATTCTGCAGTCGAAGTCCCTTTCTATGTCCCACTCCCGCCCGGATGGAATGAGGACTTCGTAAGTAATATTGAAGTCCAAGTGGGGTACCATATAGTCAGTGGGCCTCCTCAGTGTCGGTGGTAACTGACCTAGGATTCTTGCGTGGCCATAGTCCCTTGAACTCCACTTCCCAGATGCCACCAGTCCCACCACACTGCTTGAGGATGCACCCAGTGCATGAACGTCAATCGGAATTAGGTTCAGTATAATATTCAGAGCTTTTGAAGGGCAAGTACGTAGACAACCAGTAATTCCGATGCAGGCAGATCTTTGTATCCTGTATAGTTGAGCTACCACATATTTCTTAGTCAATATAGGGCGTACAATTGCTATGTACATCCATTTAAGCATGGTGGGTGGTAAACCCGATCTGGAACCAAACATCCTCCTGCAGGAGTAATAGGCAACTGTTGCCTTCTTAACCATATGTAGCACATTCGGTTTCCACGATAGTTTTGCGTCCAGGATAACTCCTAGATATTTTGCATTGTCCGAAAGGGACAGTTCCAGATTATTCAGCTGAGGTAGTCTAAAGCCTTGAACTTTGGTCGTTGTAGTAAATGGTACCAGTTCTGTTTTGCTAGGGTATACTCCTAGACCACATCCTGTAGCCCATTCACTGAGTATACCCAAGGCATTGGACATTATATCACTAATAACGTCCGTAAACATCCCTGATACCATTACTACTACATCGTCCGCGTAAGCCACGACTTTAACTCCTGCAGCATCTTGTCTGTGAAGAATCGACCATCATGACACCTCGCTGGTGCCCAGTTTCGCAGTGACAATTCTTGTCTTCAACATAGTAATAATCCAGTTGCTGATGTATTCCTCAACATCGACATCCTGGAGAGACTGTTCTGTGGCTACCACTGATACATTGTTAAAGGCACCTTCTATGTCTAGGAAGGCAGCCAGGGTATATTGTTTGTTCTCAAGGGATCTCTTCACGATTCTTGCCACCTCATGTAGTGCTGTTTCACTAGAGCGCCCCTTAAGGTAGGCATGCTGACTAGCCGCGAGAATTCACAATCCTTCTAGTCGAAGCCTAATATGGGTGTCTATTAATCTTTCCAGCGTCTTAACCAAGAAAGATGAAAGTCTGATTGGTCTGAAGTCCTTCGCATCCTCGTGACTTCTTCCAATCTTCGGAATGAAGACTACTCTCACTTTCCTCCAGCTGGTCGGAACGTAGTCAAGTATAAGGCAGAGTTTGTAGAACCCTTACGTAGCCTAGAGAGTTCCGCGCTCCACCACGGAGGATAACTCTTCTTAGTCTTTGTTAAGGGGCAGGATATCTCGAAGGCTATTACCAGCCTTGTTGAACAACCCTACATTTTGTTCAAGTCCATCAATCGTATTCTCGATTTCTGGTACTCTTCCTAGTTTTTGCTTTAGAATCCCGTTAAACCTATCCCAATCTGTCCTTCTCGGGTTTCTGAAGCATCGTTTCCCATTATTTGGTGTCGTAACTTCGAAGAGCATCCAGCAATGATCAGAGAAAGATCTTTTATTGGATACTCTCCACTTGTCAATCTAAAACCTAAATTTGTCATTTACAAGGGTAATATCCAGAACCTCTTCCCACCCATTAAACCTGTCCGAACTCGGAAAGATGAAACCCGGTGAAGTACCGGAGTTACATATGGTAAGTTAATTAAGGTTTATGAAATCTAGGATATGCTCACCTCTGTCGTTGATTTCATTGCTGTCCCATATTGTATGTCTAGCGTTGGCATCACAACAAAGTATGACATCTTCATCGGCACCAATAGATGACATGAAAACTTCCACTTTATCTGGTGGTGCTGCTTTGTCGTGTTCCATGTAGCATGATGCGATTAGGAGGCTCCTACCATCTGTTAGCTCGACCCTCGCAACTGAAAGGTCCCCTGTTCTAAACTGTGTACAGAAAAAGATGTTGATGTGTTTTTTGGCTATTAGGATTAGGCAGGTACCACTGCTGCCATGATTCTCCGTGCGGATAACCAACCAGTCATCCATTGGAATGCTGGAGTTTTGGAGCTTCAAACACTCCAGCATTTTGCCGCCGTCGTTGCTTAGTTTTGGTAACCAAATTCTTGCACGTGGTCTCATCGGTATTTCCTCTGAAGGGATGAGTTTTAGGCTTAACCCATCCTAAGTCTCGCTGATCTTAGCCATACTGTCGCTGAGGAATTCCTTTGAAAATACGTCCAAGCATTTGATCACCCAGTACCCCCGGTGTATCTCACCCGAGTCGAAGCGAGGGGCCCGCTTATCCTTATAGGAGGGGACATAGTCTATTACGTGCTCAGCCAATTTGGATTCGATGGCCCCCCACTTCGTTATTACAGGGAGAGCCGTCCCACTCTTATTGTTCGTCAGAGCTATGAGATGGTTATCTTTAACTACCTCGTTAAAGGGCCTTCTCGTGGATGACGATGATGCTGGTTGAGGCGTAGATGTCTTCTGCTAAACCTTCCACCTTTTTTGGTGCCTGACCGCTCTCTGTCTGAGATCGATTGCTCTTAGCACCTTTTTCACCTTCTGTTTGCTGGGATGTCTGTGTCGTACCAGACGTACTTGGAAGGGAATCCACCACGGCCTGATATTACACCTTGTCCTCAGCATCATACGG
Source organism: Linnaemya tessellans (assembly GCA_951800035.1). Classification (NCBI taxonomy): domain Eukaryota; kingdom Metazoa; phylum Arthropoda; class Insecta; order Diptera; family Tachinidae; genus Linnaemya; species Linnaemya tessellans. The sequence goes on along the minus strand of OX637533.1, from coordinate 48,082,898 downwards.
ATGAGCTATTCCGTTCGCAGCATTCTTGGCGATCTTGTCAAGAATGAATACGGCCTTTGAGTACCTCGTTTTAAGGAGTTCTTTCTGGCTCCTTTTTTTAGGTTTCCCCTAGGACCTAGGTTATCAGCCTCGATTACCGGTGTTGGGGGCATTTTCTTGTTGCCTTGTGTTTATGCAGATAGCGGATAACTATGGCTTTTACCAGCACCATCCGAGAGGCCGACTACTGTGTCCTGGCTGGAGGCAAGAAGGTCATCCTCTGAAGAGATATCTTCCCTTCTGTTTTGTTGTTTGTTTTTTGTTATTTTATTAAATTTTTCCATATGTTGTTCCGACGAGTAGGCTAGTAAGGGGATGGACCATCCACGCAGTGTAGACTAGACAAAACAATTACAACCGACCCGTGTCCTGGCGCCGGAGGGGAGCTGTTAGCGACTAGTCATCTTTTACCACTAACTAACCATTCACATCCTCGGCACAGCTGCCTACCACCTTGATCATACAAGTGGGGGAGCGAAGGGATTTCAGGGGAAATAGAATAGGGGTGGATATAAGATTGTGGGGAAAGGGGAAATAGGAGGGGGTGGTTAACCTTTAGTTATGAAGGCCTTTTTGCTTCTTACTTCCAAACAGGTACTACACATGCAGAGACATGTGCAATACCTGGGTTGCAGTAGGAGACACAGACGACACTTAAGCCACCACATCACGCCAAGATAGTTAACCGGGTGGGCCGTATTTCTAATACCTCCGAACGTCTTTCAAAAATACTAAATATGTTTAATTTTCAAACAAAAATTCATTTCATTTCGTGTACCCCAAAAAGTTATAACTGTCCAAAGGTCTTTTAGATATTTTTGGTTTTTAATACCAATTTATTTCTTCCTGTTATATAAAGTAAAAAAGAAATGTCGATATTCCAACCCTGATATTGGATTTTGAATTTTTTTTGGTTTTTAATACCAATTTAACTCCACTTATATGGATTCGATTTTCTAACCCTGGAACCGAAGTTTTAATTTTTAATGTTTTGGAACACATATACATCCCGTATCATGCTCCGATTTTCATGAAACTTTTGTAATGGTTAGTATTCTTAAATCTAAGAATTATGGTAAAAAGAATTTTGGAGCGGACACTCTTAGTTTGGGAGTTATAGGCCTCTAAAGTCAAAACATATATATGCCTATAACAACCACCAAATTAACGATACATTATTTATATCTTTGGAAAGGTCTTGTAAATACCTTTCAAACGGTATATAACAGTCTAAGATTGTACTGATTTGGAAAGGATAGGGGTTCAAAATTAAATTTTTTATATTGATTTCTTTTACAAAAGTACCGCTAAATCGAAAACGGCCCTATATAACGGTATTTTTTTTTTTTAACTAAAATTAATAGAAGACATTCACACCTTTCATTTGACACCCAAATCATAAATATAAAATAAGGAATGAATACACTACAGAGGACTTAAAACTTATAATTTGAAGATAGTTATTTTTGCATTGAATTACACGTATTAAGTACACACAAATACACAATAAGTGTAACACAAAAATTTTTTTAATTTTTCTTTTGATAATAGTGGACCAAAAAATTTTATCCTGCCGGGCTCTAAGATTTTCTTCCTCATAGTATTTCCTACAATAACGAGCCCTGATAAATATTTTTATCTAAAATAATTTTTATGTTCTACTATTTTATATTAGTGCAAGATTTTCCGTATTGCCTTAGGACTTTTCTCCTCTTTGTATGTCGAACAGTGGCTTCGCTGAAGAAAGATTTTCTGCATTGCCGGCCTTCGGCCTGGCTTGAGGATTTTCTAATCTATGTATGTCGAACAGTGGCTTCGCAGAGTAAAGATTTTCTGCATTGCCGGCCTTCGCTGAGGAAAGATTTTCTGCATTGCCGGCCGTCGGACGGGCTTAAGGATTTTCTCCTCTATGTATGTCGAACAGTGGCTTCGCTGAGTAAAGATTTTCGGTATTGCCGGCCTCCGGCTGGGCTTAAGGCTTTTCTCCTCTATGGAAGTCGAACAGAGGCTTCGCTGTGTAAAGTTTTTCTGCATTGCCGGCCTCCGGCCGGGCTTAAGGATTTTCTCTTCTATGTATGTCGAACAGTGGCTTCACTGAGGAAAGATTTTCTGCATTGCCGGCCTTTGGCCGGGCTTAAGAATTTTATGCTTTATGTATGTCGAACAGTGAGTAAAGATTTTCATATTGCAAAAACTAATATACAAACATACTTACATATGTATGTGCATACTCCTATATTGCAAGTAACAAAAATATTTAAAAGCAATCTATTATACATTTGTATGCGTACACTCCTAATAATTAGCTTGTTTTTACATCTGTACCAAGTGTTTCAACGTTCAGCAATATCATATCTGGGCTTATTTCAAGTTTTAATTACTCTGTAGTGTCTTTAATCCTTATCAAATATTTATGATATAAGTGTCAAATGAAAGGTGTGAATGTCTTCTATTCATTTTACTATATAATAAGAAACCGTTATATAGACCCCTTTTCGATTTAACGGCACTTTTGTAAAAAAAAGTCAATACAAAAAAATTGATTTTTACCCGATAGCCTTTCAAATCAATAAAACCTTAATTTGTTATATACCGTTTGAAAGGTATTCACAAGACCGCGATAATATGAAGGAAGTTATTGGCACATATATGTTTGAACTTTAGAGGCCTATAACTCCCAAACTAAGACCGTCCGCACCAAAATTTTTTACCATAATTCTTAGATTTAAGAGTACCTACTACCCATGATAAAAGTTTCATAAAAATCGGAGCATGATACGGGATGTAAATTTAAGCCAAAGTTTTTAATACCAATTTAATTCTTAGCGAAGTACTATAAAATAGGTTTAAGTCACTGAAAAAAACCAAAATTGGGAACTTATGTATATGGTTACTTTTATGTACCAAAAAATTTCGATTCACTAAAATCGCAAAATTTGGAATTTATGTGTGTACTTTTATGTACCAAAAATACTTCGATTTATTTTTAGGAGTAGGACCAGTACTCAGGGGATAACCCCTACATATGCAGTGCATTGCGCTGGAACTGGGAAAATAGATTTTGGAAGGAGGATAAAGGGAGTAGTGTCTGTGGATAATCGATTTGAACCTCCTCAAATTGTAAGTGGCGGGGAAGACCTCTGCAGGTAGTTTGTTCCACATACGGAGTGTTCGGCTAAAAACCGAATTTTCTCTGTAATGCGTAGTGTGATTCGCTGGAATATCGACCACAAACGCATACGCTTTTGATGAAAACCGCGTTGAGCGTAAGAAAGAATTGGTTTCAGGAACAAGTTCCCAAATTTCAGAAGAGCAACTGCTATTGTAGTAACGATAAAACAACGATACGCACCCCACATTGCGTCGATGCTCAAGAGAGTCAATAGAGTTGGCTACCCTACTGTCTCCGATGAGTTTCATAGCGCTCTCCTGCACTCGGTCGAGTAACTTCACAATAGACTTTGAAGCACCGGCCCAAACATGAGAGTTGTATTCCATCTTCGGTCGGATATAAGTGGTGTAAATATTATGAAGATCAGAAGGGGTGAAGTATCTCTTGCACCGTCTTAAGAAGCCAAGGCACTTGAATGCTTCTTTTGCGACCTGAAAGACATGTTCCGTCCATCTGACATCACACTGCACTTTCATGCCCAGAACATCAAGAGCCCCTGACTCCATAATAATTACACCACCCATAGAAACATATGAAGCAGCTTGGTCATACGTACGTCGATGCGTAAGCATACAACACTGGGTCTTACGGGCATTAAAATCGACCGTGTTCGCCTGACCCCATTCGGAAATCATCACGAGGTCACTATCCAGAACGTCGTTCATAAACTGCCTCCTCGTCTCGATTTCAGACGTTGACGGCCTGCAGTTAAATGAATAGGAATGCGAAAGGCTGCTATCATCTGCGAAAGAGTGAATAGGACAGGAAGTTTGGGAAAGTAGATCGTTAAGAAAAATTAGAAATAGAGTAGGAGAAAGAACGGAGCCCTGCGGTACCCCTGGGTTGACTCTGAACTCATCGGATGAGATCCCATCTATTACAACTCGTATAGAGCGATCCCTGAGAAAGCTCGATATAAATTTTCCAGCTCTGGAAGCGAATTTTTATTTTTTTACCAATGCGATTCTTAGTGAGGTGTAACATAGTTTTACTTGACAAAAAAATTTAAATTTTTTAACTTTTTTCACTTTCATGCACAATAAAATATTTCATTTGTCCAACCCTGTAGTCTAAATTTTGTGTTTTTAAGATTTTAATACCAATTTTATTCTTCCTGAAGTATAAAACAGTTTTAATTAGCGAAAACAACAACGTCAATTGTCTTTCTGGTTACTTTTATGCATAAAAAATATTTCAATTTCCCAACCCTGCAAAAGAAATTTTAATTTTGTTTTTTTTACCAATGCAACTCTTAATGAGGCATGAAATAGTTTTATTTAAGAAAAACTTAAAATTTGTAACCATTTTGGTCATTTTCATGTATGAGGATATATTGCAGTTATCCAACCCTGAAATAGAAATTTTTATTTGTTTTACTATATGATACCAAGTTTGTTTTTCTGAATTAAAAAATTTGTGGATAGGAAATTGATGCAAATTTGTGGAAAGGAAATGGACAAAACAAATTGTAAATTTGGTAAACATATTTGTAATCTTTTGATTCCGGATTGTATAGACATTAATTTTGATACATGTTCTCAATAATTACTTTGGTAGTGTTCTTTTTATAACAACAAATTCGTTTTTGTAATTATTTAAAAAAAAATCAATATTTTTATGTAATAAAATATGTAATGAAAATATACTTTTCATTTAACAGCTGATGGGGTGACCATATCAAAAGGCAACAGCTGGAAATACTGTGTTCCAAATTAAAAATGTATAGTAAAGTGTTCCAAATTAATAAAAACACATCCCAAAGATTGAATTTTGTGTGTTGGAGAATGAATGTTTAGTGTGGTCTGAAAACTAACAAAATACAGCAGATTCCTCTCTAGTGTATCTTTAATTATTGAACAAGTTCCATTGAATCGACCAGTAACTGCTGTCATATCGAAAACCAAAGCTTTTACATAATTTTGCCGACCACGTTAAAAAAGCGATTTGCAAATAGCCATTGCTTGTACTCTCCCAGTACCACTCTTTAATGCAGGCTTATAATAATATTTTATCATGAAGCGAAAAACAAAAACAATATAATAAATGGATAATAAAAATTTCGAACAATTAGCCTATAGAATCTTAATTCAATTTAATATAGCAATATAAAATGTTCGTAAAAATTCTTACTACATACAAATTTAAGCTATGGCTTGAGCTACCAATAATAAATTGGAAAAACGTTCACATGTACTTAAGTATAAAATTCAAACCAAAAAAGTTTGACTTAGGTATGATGGAACAAAAAAATTCGGAAAAATGGGACATGAAGAAAAATAATCAAACGGTAACACGGGTAATATAACAATAACATGTTAACATCAGCTTGATATAGTTCTCGTATTCTTTTTCACAATAAAATTTGTGTAAATAGGAACTGTTATCAAATTCAACTAAGCCACCTAATAAGTGGTGACAAACACAATACATATGAGCACTGATGATGAAAGGGTTGCGTTTTCGAAAACAGCTGTTCTGCTCTGCTGTGTAAGTTGAATAACAAAAACTGATGTTGACTTGCCTTTGTGCCTTGGAATATTTATCATGTCTTTCTGATATTTAAATTAAAAATTTCGAACAATTAGCCTATAGGATCTTAATTCAATTTAATATAAACGAAGTTATTGACAATCAAAGTAAAAAATCATGTATTTTGTAAATTTTGGGGGCGTGAGGGGCACCCTATCCTCTCATCCGATTGAGCTCAAATTTTTAAAAGACTATTTTGTTTAGCTATTCAAACCAATCGGGGGTTGGCGTGAAAGAAATTTCTTCAAAAAAATTTTCCCATTCCTAATACATATATAATGTTATTAATTATATTAAAAAATAATAAATAAGGAATATATATATGTAAGATGAGTTATCATTAATTTGCTAATTGCACAAATCACAAGCCTTGTTTATATTTTAAAACATTTTGGATGGTGAAATTAAAGGTTAAAATTAATTAATATAAAAATAAGGAACAGATTCACGTTAAATATCATGTTGGATATCTTACTTATAAAACTTAAAGTTATGTTGATGGTATATTTTGATTTACGAGTAGATGCTTTGTTTCATCTTCTTTGAACTAATAAGGCGAAAGTGTCGCTTTTTCACTACTTGAAAGGACAATCTTAATTCTTTCTCAGCACTTGAAGTATAACTGGCTATTGCGGCTAAAGAAGATTTCATTAATAAAATTATATAAAATTAAATTATCAAATTCTTATAACATTGTAGATTTTTATATAATTTTTCAAACTTTTCTTCAAACATATTCCATGCGCATTGTAAATCATGCAAAGTTCGCGAGACAGAATTTTTAACTACGTTTCCGTCAATTAAATATTTTCCAGCATATAAATTAAAATAAATGGATAATAAATTAAAATAAATGGATAATAAATTAAAATAAATGGATAATACCTTATTAATTTCCATTTATCATAAGTATTAAAAACTAGTTACATATTTTTCTTCACTTAAATCGGTTTTTTGATTTTCTATATTCACAAGACATTCTTCAGTTTTCAAAGGAAATGCACTCGTTAAACTATTTACATTTTGGCGAGTATGGTTTAGCGCCTGTAACTGAACTTTGTGGTCGGCCAAGATTCCCACTGCAACTTTGTTTTGATGTTCTGTAGTTGCTGAAAATATTAAAACAAGCAATATGTTAATTAGAGTTACTATTCAAAAATATTCGATTGTAGTGAGCGTATTACGCTGAAGTTTCGAAATTTGTTGTGTTATTTTTTTTTGTTCTGCTATCATTTCAGCAATCATCTGACTTTGTTTTTTGATTAATTCTGTAACGTAAATAATGCTAATTGAAGAAATGTAAAGGAATTTTTTTTTCAAGTCACCTTTAAATTTAAAACAGTAATAACATGTCACTTTTTTTAAAGGATCTAAAAAATATATAGTTATTTAAAGAACAACATTATCAGCCATGTCACAGGTTTTGTACGAAATTGATTTGAATTCGTATTTCCAAATCGTAACGTTTTACTTTTGCTTCTTCAGCTCTTGTACGTTTTGATAAAAACGGGAAAAATGCAAAACGTATTATTTATGCTAAAAATATGGTTACATTGAAATCAAAACAGCTGTTTAAGCAACCAGCGCCGGCAATATCTATCCGGCTCCAGAGAAATTAAAAGAAAGTAAACAAACAAACTAAAACCAAAAAGTAAATTAAAAGAAGTAAACCAACTTAAACCAAAAATTAAATTAACTATTAAATAAAAGAAAATTATGCCTGGTGTTTCAATTGTTGCTGTGATGGAAGAAAATAGAAAGATGCATTCAGCAATCAAATTAAATCGCAGAAATTTGAGGGATGTGTCAGATCCTTTGTCCTATCCAAGTGGAATGTAAGTAAATGTATCCATTTCATGTTTGCTTAATAATCTTTTTTTAGTTTTATAAGCCACTATCGTTTGAATAAAGAAGCATTTATAATGGTACTGGCAGAAATTCATCCTTTCTTGAAGAACAGTAGTATACCACCTATAATTCAATTGGCAGCAACTATTCGTTTTCTTGCTACAGGAGCGTACCAAGCTGTCATAGACAAGGACGTAGACTTGAGTATGGGAAGAAGCACCGTTTCAACCATTTTATGGAGAGTAATGAATGCGCTAGAGAACAAAATATGTCCACATTGGATAAAATTAAAAATGACACCTGAAGAGAAGACAAACTCAAAATTGCACTTTTTTACAAACTATCAGTTACCCGGGGGTCGATTCTGGTTCTGTGAAAACGTGAAATGAAAAGTTTTTTCAGCTTTTCATAGTAATTCTGATTCGCGTACTATGAAAATACGTAAGGACAATAATGTGTTTTCATAATGTAAAAAACAGGCGGAATGAAACGAAATATTTTCATATTTGCACATCAATGGTGATTCTGGTTCAATGCAACTGTGTAAACAACTGTCAAAAAGTTTTCATATGAAAAAAAAATTTTCACTTCATTTATTATCGTGATAACAATGGAGAAGATGAAAACGCGCAACAGTTTATGGAAATACTTTTAAAAAAGTGAATTCAACTTTTAATACTTTTCATTCAACTTTTAATATTTTTCATTTAACTTTTAATGCTTTTCATTAACTTTTCTATTCTTTTATATGTATGTATATGCATTATATATATATATATATATATATACATATATATGTATATATATATACATATATATATACATTTATATATAAATATATATATATATATATATATATATATATATGTATATGTGTATATATATATATATATACATACATATATACATATATATATATATATATATATATATATATATGTATGTATATACATAAATACACACATATGTATATATATGTATATATATATATATATATATATATATATATATATGGATATATATATATATATATATATATATATATATATATAGATATATATATATATATATATATATATATATATACGAATGTGTATATGTATATAAATTACCATTAACTTTTTATTTATAATCTTTATTATTATTTTTTGTACAATTGTTCTGAAAGAAGTGGATATAATTTTTTTATTTTTATTCATTAATGCGTGCGAGTTTGTTTTTATTTTTTTCATTTGACAATTACTCAGAACCCGAAGTAGAGGTTAAGTTAGCATCGGCGGTTACTAACAATTATTTAGCGGCAGCTTACCTAAACTAATTGCCGTACAAACACATATATATATATATATATATATATATATATATATATATATGTATATATATATATATATATATATATATATATATATATATACATGTATATAGATATATATATATATATATATATATATATATATACATATATATATATATATATATATATATATATATTTATATATGTATGTGTGTGTACATGAGTGTGTGTGCACATGTATATATATGCACATATATTTATATATATATATGTATATATATATATATATATATATATATATATGTACGCGCGTTTGTAACAATGGTTACATATGTTTTATTGTTAAATATGTGTATGAAAATAGCTTCCCTTTGCAATGTATTAATACTAATAGTTGCAATTATACTTAGTGTTTTATATTTTTGTGCTAATATTTGTTTAATAATAACTAAGTTAGACACAAAATGTTTAACATATTCAAAAACTCAACCAACAGTAGATGAACATTAAGGCAGCGGCTCAAGAAATTACAAAATTGTGTATGCGGCCTAACGCCGCACTCGAAACTTTTAAACTTCGCCCTCTGTAAGTGACGTTGAAAGTTATATAGCATGGTTACAGTATTTTCATCGATACAACTGGAATGAAACAGTTTTTCATAACATGAACGGGAATCGCATTTTGTGTAAATGTGAAAAGTGTTATGAAAAGTTGTTATGAAAACGAAAATGAAAAGTTTTTTTTCATTTCACGTTATCACAGAACCAGAATTGACCCCCCGGTGTAATTGGATGCATAGACGGTACTCATACATATTAAACTTTCCAAGCCTACTGAAGACGAGTCTCTTTACTACACTAGGAAAGGAACATTTAGCGTAAACGCAATGATCGTAAGTTGTTATTGGTATTTTGAAGTCAATTTTTGGATACCATTTTGGTTTGTTTTTAGATATGTGATTACAACATGAAAGTGAGAGCTGTGGATGCTTGCAGGCCTGGATCTTGCCATGACGCATTTATTTGGGGATTAAGCAGAGCAAGAAACTTTTTCTTAAATGAATACAACAATGGTGGCACAAGTTCTCGTTTATTGTGCGACTCTGGCTAGGGATTAGAACCGTTTTTAATTACACCATACAAAGATGTGACCCTCGGAACTATGGAACACAAATTCAACAAAAAACATACATCAGCTCGTAACATTATAGAGCGTGTAATTGTTGTATTAAAAAGCCGGTTTAGATGTTTACTGGGAACCTTGGTCTATAGTCCGGAAAAAGTCGTGCAAATAATAAATGTGTGCTGTGCTTTGCATAACATATGCAGAGAATACAAAATAAATATCAGTGAAGACCCTATTTTGAATAACAATGAAGAAAGTGATGAAATTCATGACATAGAAAACATTTCTCAAAGTTTGTTCAACACAGCCACAGTTATAAGAAACAGGATAGCCAGCCAAATAAATTAAATATTTTTTTAAATGTTAAAAAAAAATTTATTAAATCATATTGTATTAAATACAAATAAGGCACAATAAAGGAATATGAGATCAGTTACAAAATCCACTTTTAAAATGTTTTTTTGTTTTATCAACATTTTTGTAGTTAAGTATGTAAAAAATTAAAATAAAAAAAATATTACTTCAAATTGAATTCAATAAAATAAGGCACATTAAAAAACATAGGAGATCTAAGTTGCAAAATTCACTTTAAATGTTTTTTTTTGTTTTATCAAATTTTTCTATTCTCTTTGTCTATATTAAGTCTTAGTACTTCCAAATCAATTAATTTGAGTTTCATTTCATTTTTCTCGCACAATCTCTTTTGTATTTCTATATTGTGTAGTTGATCGTCTTTATATTTTTTTTCCAAAATATTACAAAGCCTTTCTAATTTGTCATTCAAAAATTTAGTTTCGTTTCGTTGGTCTTCCAAAAGTTTACAAATAGTTTCTAAACATTTATTTTCTTCACACAAAAGGCTTTTGAGGTCTGGGTTTGATGGAGTCGAAAGTCTGTTTATTTTTGGAGTGGCTTTAGTATTTGCAGCAACATTTAAAGTTGCAGCAGAACAAGGCGTGGTTCTTGTTGGACTTAACTGATGAGAAGTGACAGATGTTGCTGGATTTTAGTGAGGTGTATATGAAGCAGAACTTTTGTTACCATTTCTTTCTCTATCTGGACCTGTGAAGCGTGCAGTTTTATTTTTGGCTCTTTTAGGGTCAGGTGTATGTGGGGAAACTGGTCTGGATCTTTTTGAATGAGCTGAGGAGCCAAAGCTTCCTTTGTTTGCGCTAGATGTTTGCGCGTAGTTTCTGTTCGATGTTGATGGATTAAAATCAATATCTTCATTCTCTTTATCGGGCTCTGATTCTCCACTTGAGTTTTCACAAATTGTTTCTATATTATCTCCAGAATCGCAAAGTATATTCATACAATCTTCAACATCCGGTTCGCCAAAGGTTTTTACACCAGCGATCCCATCTACACTCTTATAAAAGCCACAAATTCTGCTCATACTCTCTTCAAGATCAGTTAGAACGTACTGATTATATTCGCCACCACCAGTTTTTTTTATTTTCTCTTTTATTGTGGTAGGTACATCTTTTTCTTTACAACTGCCTTCCAATCTGCCCAGTTTTTTTTCCATTCAGAAACATTTTTAGAAGGTGGTCCAGCACTATTTAATTGCTCTGCCGATTCCCGCCACAAAGACTCTACAGCAACCTTATCTCCTTTTATGTACATACCCTCTCGCATGTCTTGGTGGCATTCCATAAAATTCAGAAGCATTTTAGTTTGGTCGATATTTTTGTGTTTGCCCCTAAAATATATAAAAAATAAGTATTTAAATTTAAAATTAAACGAAAAACTTACATTTCTTTGGTTGACTCTTTTTCTTCAGACTTTTATATTTTGTGTTTGCTTTGATTGTGTTGATAAATGCTGCCACTTCTCACTTTTTTTCTTTAAAACATATGACAGAATGTCATCATAAACCCGGGTGGCAACGCAACATGAATTACGTTTTCAGTTTGTGACCAATGTTTTATACGATTTACAAATATATTAAAATTTTCTTACTAGAAGTATTTAAATAAACAAATTTTTAAGTGAAATTAATATAGACAATATTTATAATTAACTTTGAGTACAGTTTTCTATATATTTCGAGTTTAAGTTATTAAAAATATCAATTTCACTTTAGATTTTAAGACCGTTTTCAAAATGGATTTTTTGATCGTTTTACATATTCTAGAGAAGCAAAATACGTTTTCGTTTTCAAAATCGTATAAAATTTGTCTCTGTGACATGGCTGTATATTTGTTTTCTTATATATTTACTTGCAATTTGGAATGTGAACACAAGCGTTGAATTTTTTAGTACAGCACCGTTTTTCCATTTTTGTTTTAGAAACAAAATAATTTATTATGAATAAAGCAGTTAAACTCAGCTAATAATCTTTATATGTACTTATGTATATTAAGGTTTTATTAATTTGAATGTCATTAAGTGCAACTATGTAGAATGGGCATTAAAAAAAACTTGATTTTCAAAAGGCAATGACAGAAGCTTGCAATAGATGCGGTTTATATTAAAGGTTTCTTCTATTTCTGCCCATAAGTTTTCAGCAGTGTATATGCCTAATGCCGATTAAGAATTTACTGGTTCCTCAAAAAACGGAAAAATGTTTTTGAAGCGTCGCCCTGATACTAAAGTTTCATCATTCCTTCCGCTTTTGAGGCTTGTAACTATAAATGGGGAAAAAGGCATCAGAAGGCATACATTATTTGGACTTTTGACACTTAAATAATATCACTTGAATAGCCATATATAATTCCGTATTTTTCCTTTATTCCTAAGGTTTTTGACTCAATTATCAAATTCCGATGTAAATTTCTTTTGTGCAGTTGCTCCAAAATAAACGTTGGCTTCCGTACATCTTTTTTAATTATCTGCAAGTAATTTGAGAAATCATATACCGAAAAGCTATACAGCAACCCATGCTCTCTGACGCATGCACTTATGTGAAGCAAACTGTGAACATTATAGGTTACACTTTGAGGACCAAAAATTACACAAAAATTTCGAACAAATAGCTTTAATAACTCCTCAGCCGCATCAATATTATTTTGAAACTTGTTTGGGAACGACAACAGCCTTACAGTGCAATGAAGTAGTAAAAATGTGTAGATTGATCCATTCTTTTGCTTTTTCACATTCCCGGTAATGTTATTGGTATTTGAGTTTACATTATTATTGTTTAGTGAGACTTGAGCATTATGCTCACTCATTTCACAAGTGTTTTAAACTTTTTGTTTTTAAATCGTTTATTCGACATATTGTCACAATTAAAATAGTGCTTTTTGTTTGTTATGTGGTCAAGTATGTCTATACGCCTGCGTTTCATTGGTTCTTACACCAAATCATCAGTAGACTTTACCCTAATTCCAAAATAACAAAACCTCTTAGCTTATACATAAACTCCCAAAAATTAATTGAGAATTACACAAGCAAAACCATAGGATTTGAAATTCAAGAAAACACAACAAACTAATTTTATTCGATATAAATCTATTTTGATGGTGGAAAAACAAAATAGATTTATATCGAATAAAATTTGTTTGTTGTGTTTTCTTGAATTTCAAATCCTATGGTTTTGCTTGTGTAATTCTCAATTAATTTTTGGGAGTTTATGTATAAGCTAAGAGGTTTTGTTATTTTGGAATTAGGTTAAAGTCTACTGATGATTTGGTGTAAGAACCAATGAAATGCAGGCATATAGACATACTTGACCACATAAAAAACAAAAAGCACTAACTTTTTTTTTAATTTTTTTTCACAGTAATGCAAAAACAAACACAATTTTTTCAATTTTGTAAAACAAGAAAATAAGAAATGCACTTATTGAAAACAACATTCGACTTTTTATCCGCAATGCGACTGACTCTCACCACCGTCACGATCGAACTCCCTTAGAATTTAACTTCGCCTGATAATTCCTCATTAGCTATTAGGGTAGGTTGAAGAGAGGGGCATAAGCTATCCCAATCTGTTCAGGATTACACTTAAGTCAGGTGATTGCTTAACTCTATATCCTGTTATTAAATAAACCAATCTCCGTAGTGCTGGCCTACTCAACGTTAGGATCTCCTTTGCCCTGTTAGCATATGGGTCCCCCCATAGAATTCTAGTCAGCCTACCTACGGTGGAGTGCTGCCAATCTCTTGTATGCAATTCTATAACCCACCGTCTTAGTTCGTTCTTAAAAACCTGAAATGGCTTCGGACTGTCTAGCGTGATGTTCGCCATTAATGCTCCCATCTTTGCTAGCCTATCTGCAACATTTCCAGGTATTCCCTGATGTCCTGGAATCCATATTATCTTTATGCCCCCACAGTGCGTGTATGAGTTAATCTTATCCTTGCATTGTAGTACGCACCGAGACTGAACCACATGATTTCTCAGGGCCTCGGTGACCTCCCTACTATCCGTGAATATACAAACTGGTAGTCTGTTATCAATTTTCTTTACCCATCTTATCCCTTACGCAATAGCCATGATCTCACCCTGAAATACTGGGTTATGAACCGGCAGGCGGAAGTATTTGCGAAAGTTACGACCCATGTCACGGAAACCTCCACCCGATCGGTCACCAATCCTCGACCCGTCCGTGTATAGGTTTGTTATGGGGCCCATTGTACTTGCATCCTCCCATTCCATACCTTTCGATATTATGGTGGTGCAGTGTGCTATTAGTTATTAGTAAAAAGTATTTCACCGAAATGTCTCAAATGTCGCAGCTAAGTTAGTCTTCCAAGGACGTTTTACACGGGACAGATTTTGCTCCCTTTTTGATGATATCATATCTAATATCGATGCCTTTGTGCCTTGGAATATTTATCATGTCTCTCTGAGATTTAAATTAAAATTTCAAACAATTAGCCTATAAAATCTTAATTCAATTTAAAAAGAGACTCATTGAAACTAAAAAATTACGGAGAAAATCTAACGTCACGCCTTGAATATGTTGACCGTAGGTGTAGGTCAACTAATGTCATAGTTATGGAGTTGATTGCTGTTAACAATAATGTTGGAAAAGCAGAATTTTGTATATTATGCTCCGAAGTGGAAATCAATTTACATTCTACACATATGATTGCCCCTGGTAAATATTTTTGTTTCATCCTAGGCTCGACTGCGCAGGTTTATAATGTCACCACTGTTGTAAGAAACTAAAAGGTCGTAATGTATTCATCAATAATGACTACACTGAATTAGAACAAAAAGTGTGCTTTAATTTCAGAGTTTTGAGCAGAATTTTAGTGAACAACATAAAATATACGTTAGACCTGGCGTTAAATTTTTTTTTGGATACTTGAATGCGGGTAGCGATGAAAATATGCGGTTTGATGCCAAAATTGATGTTGCAAATTTTCAGGCTGATCGCATGGTGCCTACCCGTGCCATAATGGGGTCAAAGGTCAAAATTTTGAAAAATCACCAAAATATTTTTTTTTTGCATTTGATAATTTTTTTAATAAGAAATACTATAAATATGTTTTTTTATTTTATTTTTATTTCATATGCTTATTATTTTTATTGTAAATCAACGAAGATTTTGTGTAGGTAGGAAAGTCCTTGCGGTAGCCCTCTACAATGTGGAATAAATATTGTTTATCGGCTTCGTTGTGTGTTAAGGATCTGTTAAAGTCAGTTATTAGTTTAACTTTCCTTTCGGCGGCATCATTTACAACATTAATGCATTTTGCGATCTGTTCCCCTTTACAAAACGCTTCGCTCTTAGGCCAATTTGACGGATCTAAGAGTAAGAAATCCATAGAAATTTCCAAACGAGAGAAAACAAATTTTGTTTTGGTAGTCACAAAAGAACTCAAATCCTTGGATGTGAACAATTGCAATTCATCAACGCTTACGCACACTTTTTTAGAAGGGAAAACATTTACATCATCACCGATATGATTGTCTTCTTTGGACTCTATTTGCAATGCCAAAACCATCTTTTTCTTTGTTTCTGAGTCTACATGAGGATCAAAAAAGGAAAGTACTGCATATCTCTATTTGGCGCTTCAACTGCATTTCCGGTTCTGAACCAGTACGAAATATAGAGACTTACTAAGAAAATGCAGATATTACGAATTCCATTCAACTGATTCGCAGAAATTTTAAAGTGGGCATGAAACAAGTATATTTTTAGACAATAGATAGCCTTGGACATGAATCTTGCATGAGACGTAGCTCCAGGTGTACGAAAAGTGAAATTGGGAATGCTACCACCAAGAAAAATGAATGCAAGTTGTAGGAGTTCTCTATAATCATGACGAATGTGAACTTTAGCTAAATATTCAAGACAAAAGTTCTTGCTTGCTTCGCGTTCTTGGACAGGTATGACTTTCAAAACTTGATCATCCTGCATACAAGTGCTGAATCCCTTTGAATAAAATGTGCTCCATTCTCGTGCAAATCGTTCAAAAATCGCCACCTCTGGGCCACTTGATTTTCCTACATTAATCTCAAATATAGCTTTTAATAGAATTTCTGCAATATGGTGGCGACATGGTAACCACAATAAGCAGCGTTCCAGTTTGCGTTCCAATAAAGTTCCAGCACCACTATGAGAGCCAGTATTTGCAGCAGTTGTGTCAAAACATATCATTTCTAACGAATTCTGCATATTCATTTTTAGCAAATATTCGTAGACTGATTGAGCAACTGCAGCACCTGTTCCTGTTGAAAAATTGATCGGGATAGCTATCAATTTTTCAACGTTCTCCGACGTGAGTACAATAGCCAAGCGGTCAATTTTGTCCTTTCCAGCAAGTGCGGGAAGTAGCTTTCCGTCCCAATGCAAAACAAATGTTTCAGGGATCTAAGTAAAAAACTTAAGCTCAAAAAAACTTAAAACTTGGCCAAAATAAAAAATATGTACCTTGAAATTTTCAATAATTTGTTTGCCATGACGCCGACGATATTTTTTACGTTGATCACGCAAACTTGTGCAATTCAGAACAAGATCCTCAATATTGTGACCCAACGCTTTGGCAGTTGCACTGATGAAGTGTATAGCAAATGGAGTTGACATATTGCCAGCATCCATACAAGCAAGCATTCTATCGTCTATAAAATTCTTCTTTCCACGTCTTTGAATCGGGTTATTGGAGCAACTTGGAATGTTGTCACTCTGTTCATCCATCGCCTGGTTATCTTCTCCCGATTCATCACTTTCAAATTCAACATATTCCATAGTCAAGTCTGTTCATGAAATTAAGTGGTAAAAATAGCCACTGCCTGTCCAAATACTACATAATAATTACCTGAAGTGCCTTTTTTCTTTTCGACGTTTTTCATCTTCCAATCTTTGTGCCTTTCTTTTTTCTTTATTTGTAACATTTCTATCGACACAAGCCATGCTACCAACGCGTCCATTTTCTCGCTGCTTCGTTAGAAAGTCTATATCTTCCTGTATACTTATCAGCTTGAGTGCGTCAACGTGTGCAATGTCAAACAAATTATTTAAATTTTCCTTAAAGTCATTTTCTTTTTTGCGATAACTCGGAAAAGGAGAATTGCTCACTTTTTGGACTGTTCTCCATCCTTCATAAAGTTTAATGACTTTTGCAGCACATGTTCTTTGATCTGGAGTTGGTATTCTAGCTTTTTCCCAAAAAGGCAATATTTTAGCCAACACCAATCTTGCACTTTCTTTAACTGTTTTATTTTCACAACGAACATTATAAAAAAAACACTGAAGCACTTGTTGTTTTGATGGCAATTTCACACCAACTATTTTGGGTTCACATTTACCGATCAAATACACATTTGTATCAGCAGATCGAAGCCGTTTCAACGATGAAATTTTCTTTTGAGCCATTAATTACGAAAATTAACAAAGTAATTTATTTCACATAAACGAAACCTTTCACAACAATATTCAAATTTACAATGACAAAACTTTATATATTTATATCAAAAGCATTGCAATGTGTGCAGTAACAGAGCTAGAACAACGGTACTTTTAGACCAGACGTTGCGAAAAATCTCCTTATAGCAAAACAACAAAAAAATAAAAAAATTCTGCTTGCGCAGAAGTCAAATGAGTTCATCATAGCTGTTAGAGGAATAACAGTAATTCACTTAAGAGAGCAACTATCAAGAAAAAACGTACACAAGAAAAGCATAAGAATTTTGAGGTGAGCAACGAAAAAATAGTTTTACCGTTGTTTCAATAATACGAGTAGTTGCTGGTATAGATATTGTTGGTATTTTTTAATTTCTATAAATATTTTCGTCTTATTGTTTTAGCAGAAGCACCATAATTTTTTACAACTTAAAGCTGAATTCAAAATTATAATAAACATTTATTTGATTTTTAAAAATTTGGTGATTTGGTGATTTTTCAAAATTTTGACCTTTGACCCCATTATGGCACGGGTAGGCACCATGCGATCAGCCTGAAAATTTACTACATCAATTTTGGCATTAAATCGCATATTTTCATTGCTACCCGCATTCAAAATTCCAAAAAATAAAAAACCCCATATTAGCTGCGCCAGGTCTAATATACGTGGCCAAATTGGAATACACCCGCTAATTCTAAAGCTGATGCTAAACACTTGATGAAACTGCTGAATGATTGCAATACCTCCATGTATTTATGACAGTTAGTATCCTTTAACATTTCTAATTTAGAAAAAGCATTTAAATTTGGTAACTTCATTACATATATAAATAAATTTGACATACTTTTCCTCTTCGAAACTCATGTTACAGACGATAAGCAATTTTTTCTAGCATCGTATTTTTCGAACTGTACTCTTTAATGGATCCATGCTGTAAAACTACATAGAGCTGGTCGTGCAAGTGGTGGCTGTAAATATGGCTTTAGAAAAAGTTTATCTAAGATATATTCCTTTAAATTTATAAATACCTATAACAATATCGTTTAAACTGCTAAATTTGATAGAATCTTATTTTATTTAATTCAACAATATTTAAATTGTACAATACAAATGAACAGATTCTTGACAGAAATATTTTGCAAACCTTCCAGCATATTCGTGAACTGAGATATTCGAAAGATAATGTATGTAACAGTCAACGGAAAAAACCTAATTGAGAATGTTGGTCGGAATTATACTAAATGGAAGGATGGAAAGTGATGATCAGGGAGAGTTTAACTTCTGTGGTGTTATGGGTTGCTCGGTGATTGACTACTGACCTAGCTTGTTACAATATGTTATCGGCTTTTCTATTCGGATCATATGCCGCTCTGCCTAAATATTATAACTACTAAGTCTGATGTAAACAGAAGTGATATTTCTTCGCAAAGACTGCGCTGGGTTCCGGAATTTGCGACGAAATATGCTGAAACTCTTGGTTCCATCTCGGCATTTGTTGATTTGTACTCAACGGCATCTATTGATGACTTGGTTAATTCACCAACCAACAAGGTGAAACAGGCTGCTTCTAATAGGGCAAATAAGCGTTTTTTTTTAATCAAAACAGAACTGGTTCGATTGGATATGCGCGCTCTTGCACTCAGATGATGAAAAAATTAAGACTATTCACACAATTCAGTTAACAAAGTCCGCTATCTCAAAGCTACGAGTATATCTGCTTACCCGAAGCTGTGCAGCAACAAAAACTAAATGGGTTAAATTCGAGCATTGAATGACGAACGCTATCGAACTCTCTCATGACTCGACCGAACATGATTAAAGGTGCCTGTTATCGATTACTGATAATATAAATCCTGTATCTTGGTGTTTACCGTGCTTTACTGATTCATTTTTATACTCTCCGATTGAGTTTTGTGAAATATCATCGGTACTAAAGTCATTAAATTATGATAAATCCCCAGGTGATAATATCTACTACATACTGCTTATGAATTTAGCAAATATGCACCTGACTGTTTTATTATTTATCCACATTTCGTAAATCTATTTTATTTCCTGTATTCAAAAAGGGTGATCCTAGAATTCCATCAAATTATCGTGGTCTGTCTCTCATCAATACCATTTGTAAAACTTTAACATAATTTTACTAAACTTACTGAATGGTTGTATAACAATAAAATTTTGTGCGAATATCAAACCGGGTTTAAAAAACATTATTCCACGGTTGACAAACACAATAATAATAAATAATAATAGCACATACGCTTTTTTGGGGATTTTTCCTTCGCGTTCGACACAATACCAAGAAATTCCTTATTCTATAAACTCTCGATTCTTGGACTTTCGTCTAAAATAATACAAATCTTGCAGAGTGTCTGAACTATTTTCTGTTGAACAAGGAGTAAAACATGGAACGATTTGGCAAATGTGTTACCTGAATGTTAAAACTATTTTGTATGCTGACGATATTGTCATTTTACGACGTGAGGTTTAAAAGTCAATCTAGGTAAATCAACTACATATATTAATTTTTCGTACTGGTGCCAGAACCTAAATTGGAAGTATGGGGAGAACGAAATAATGATCCTAAACTCCTATAAATATTTTAAGGTTGATATCACATACAACTTATCATTCAAGAAACATCTCCATAATAAACTCTCGTCAGCAAAACTGGCAATTATGTCAACTTCGTCAAATTACATCAACCACCGTCGAATATCATAAGCTAATAAACTGAAAACATTTTATGATGCTTCAAAATCTATAATGTATACGCTGCGCAAGTACATGCTGTATCCGGAAACTGACTTTAGCTCAATGTACCTCTCTTTACTTAAAATGCACTTTAGTTACCTCCGTAAATTCTTAAAGATAAATATAGGAAGATTACCTCGTACTCCAGCGGAAGAATTATTGAACAAAAGATATGCTGGACAGATGAGTGGGAAAACCTTTATCTGCTGATTCAATACTCACCTGCAGATTCTAACAAACCCATCAGTGAATACTGAAGAGCTATTTTGGTTTTATTAGAAAAAAAAAGGAACATGGGAATCACATATTTAATGCTTCGAATTCCCTACATCATGATTTATACAGTCAGCTACAATATAAATCTATGCCTTTGCTTACGACTAACCTATCTTCATATGGTACTAGTTGGATTATAAGAGCATGAGAAGGTTTACTTGATATCAATACAAGATCGTTTAGAAATACCAGTGTTATCATTTGCTCAGTTTGTAATATGGATAGCGAAGAAAATGATTTTCACTTTGTAGGCGTTTGTCCTGTATACAACAGTTTTAGACATATAATCCTTCGTAAAGTTCTATTTGACTTAATGAAGTGGTGGGTATTCTAAATGGCTTAAATCACAATTTTACCTTTCTTCATAAATAACTAGAAGTGTTCTCTATATATAGAAGGTTGCTATTAAATGAGTTTGAATTCTAACTTTGATATAACTTATTTTTAATCTCTTAAACAATAATGTATATTTCTCTTCCTGTTTTCTTGTAATATGCTAATCTGGCATACAACTATTAGAGCTATGTCATATACGTATACTATAGATACAATCATAACACTGTAAATATGGAAATTAATTAATATGTGTCTTATATCTATTAATAAATAAATAATAATAAGTTATGTTTATACGCGCCTAAAATTAATACTATTAAGAACTTCATGTTGAGAAAATTTTTATAATTGGCCTCAAAACTATATATTTTTTAAATTGTTTATTACCATAATTTGTTAATGTTGAAAAACTCTTTTTACTAAAACTAAACCTTCTAATTCATAAAAAATAAAACGGATTTTAAATATGTTTTAAGAAAATTTTGTATGAAAAAATTTTATTAAAATACATTTCAAACCCATTCTAAATTTTATGAATACCGGGGTTAATGTTTAACATTTTTATATGTTATTGTATTTGAAAAACAATTATTTTGAATAATTTTTTAATGTCGTGTTTCAAAACAATTTCTCTATAAAAAAATGTTAATAATTTCTATTTCCTGAAGATATTAACAAGCTGTTAACAAAATAACGAAATATAATTTTATAAAAAACGACCACAAGATAATTAATATTATAATAAAGATATTTTGAACATCAACGCAATTGAATCAGAAGCTTAAACAAATATCAAAGCTACAGGGTGTCCGACGGGAAGGTATACTACTATGTTTCGCCGCCATTTTTGTAAACATTAGTCTTGACAGTCAGGGATGTCAGTTTTTTTTCGAGCTTCATCGCCAAATGGCTTGTAGAATGTCGTCAAAATCGCCAAAATATTAAAGAATGCAAATAGAAACTTTGTTTACTTTTAAGAAAGCAAAAGCAATTTCGCAAGAGCAAAATATGCTTTAAATGTTCGGAGCTCAGTTTCTTCCTATTGTTTTGAACAAATGAATATCAAATCCGAAAGAATTTGCTCGCACAAGTTGAAGAAACAGAGACATTATCTTCAAAGCATTATTTTTTAACTTTGGATATGTTAATTCATCCAAACTTTTTCAGAATGACAGCATATCATCGAGTGGTTGCTCTGTTATTTCGCCTCACAAAATAATGAGTTCCGTTTGTATTTTGAACTCATAATTTGCAACGTCAAAGTAACGTTAACGGAGACTTCAAAAAGATCAAGAAATGGTTCAAAGGCACCATCTTGAAACCTGTCTTGGAATTTGAAAAAAGGGCTTCAAACATATGTTTTATATTAATCAGGAAAAATTTTCGTAATGGTACCATCATTGTATTTACGCACTATATTTTAAAAACATCCGCTAAGCATGTATACTCTTTGCCGTCTGAAAGGCAACTGAATTAAATTAGCATAAAAACGTGGTGGGTGTCGCCCATAAGCAATTGCTCGATGAAACAAGCATCACTGATATAGACACACATGAATTCGCCTTTGTATACATACCATACCAACTAAACTCAATCACTTAAATAAAAGTTGTCATGCAGCTTTTTTTAGACTCTAACCCCGGTATTCATAAAAAAATAAAACGTATTTGAAATCTGTTTTAAGAAAATTTTGTATGAAAAAATTTGATTAAAATACCGAGGTAAGGAAATAAAGCGAAAAAAGTCAAAAATTTATGTAAAAACACATAGCCAAAAATGTCACATGGACTTCAAATATCGCCAATCGCAATATCAAAATTTTCATAGCCACAAACACGTGGCGATTTCTCGCCACGTTTGGCGAGAAATCGCCTTATCTGACAACGCTATTGACAGTTCATATTTGGCAGTCGTGAAGTAGGTACGTGGCAAGTTTATTATGGAAAAATATTCGATGCCACATTACATACAGCCAGGATTACAATGGAATTACTGCGAGACCTCTTTCCACAACAAGTTATTTCAAATAATGGTGATGTTGATTGGCCTCCACGTCGTCTCATTTGACTGCTCCGGTCTTCTTTTTGTGCAGACATCTGAAAAGCAAGGTTTATGCAAACAAACCAGAAAAGCTTGAGCAACCCAAACAAAATATTCGTGATGAAATACCGCTTGAAATGTGTGAGAATGTAATAAAAAATGTGCTCAAGAAGGCTCGCATTTGTGAGGCGAACATATATCTGGGGCCTAATTCTGGCACTCGTGAACGGAACTGTTTTCGATTGAAGTATAATATCAATTGCACTTAATTTTCTAATTCTGTCATTCGATACTAAACGAATCGATATGTTTCTTTAGTGTTGCACAATAATTGTATATAAATACGTTCTATAACACTAAAAAATACTGAAAAAGGTAAACAAACAAAGTTATTTGAGCACACATATAAAGTTAAAAAAGTTTTAAAATAAATGTTTAAGAAAGATTAGTGTTACAATGAATCCCGAATTCTTTTTTTTATTCGTCATCGTCGGAATCCGACGATAATGAAAATGTATGTACGTACATATGTATGTACATATATTGGATATAAATACGTATGTACGTACTTACATTCATATGTTTATCTTCCCAAAAGGTTTAAAAAGCGTTAATTTTACTTGTTTGTGTTTGAGCTGCAATACTGAACATAATTTTTTGTTTGTTTTAATGTACCTTTTACTAACGAGTAAAAACTCGAACCGTGGCATTCGAATGACAGCTCGATGTCGAGTGCCATCATTAGGAATTTGGATACATGTTACTCGATTACGAGTAATAGAATCCCAAAAGTTAAAAATATCGAACATTGAATAGAAAACGCGCTCGTATACGTATGCCAGAATAAGCCCCCTGATTTTGTATTCCATACATAATTGACGACATTATATAAAACATATATCAATATAAACAAAGTAGTATACTTTCCCGGCGGACACCCTCTATAACAAGAACTCAATAATCATTCCTTTTGTATTTTCTTGCTATGTCATAGTACAACTGGCTGGCTTTTTTTCCAACTCTAATTGTAGGTGTAAGAGACAAAGAAATATTTCTTCTTCCTTGTGCCTTAAGCTCTGGTAATTTTTTATGAACCCCTTTTTCCTTCTCTCATTATAACATTCGCTACTGCGGCTAGGTTTTTGAATAATATAATTTTTTCTATTTTTCAAACTACTTTAGTTTATGATCTAAGGAACCATTTATGACTTCATATGGAGTACAATTTTATAGGGCTGTTCACTGTGTTATTGTAAATCGTAATGGGTTTTGCCATTTGAATAATAATTGGCAAATTTTCTTCCAAGTTGAGTATTCTAATTATTTCAGTCAACTTATTTTTAAGACGTTCAATATCAGAAATTCCGGTATGACTATTTGGTTTAGTGGCATGGAATTCGATTCCTTTTGTTAACAAACCTTTCATATTTTCTGAGTTAAATTCCTTATCAAAACTGAATTTTTCAACTGGTCCTTTTATTGGCAAAAACTCATTTACTTTGCCTATAATCGTTTGATTATTTCTATTTGGGAAATGTAATCCTCCAAAATATTTCGAAAATTTGTCAATAAAAATTATAAATAAGCGTTTGTTGTTTACGTACATATGTATCAAAATGAACGATTTCATTGATTTCAGTTGGCGCTTGTTCTTTCCTCCGGAGCATATGTCGCAATTAATGGGTGTTTTTTATTGAGGTATAGAACTTTCAGTTGGCATCACTTTTTTAACTGGCGGCCATTTTGTCAGCTGTCAAGTGATTAATATTTAGTTTGGTTTGCCATTTCATCATGAACAGGTTGACAAACGAACAACGCTTGCAAATCGTGCAAATTTATTTCGAAAGTAATAGTTCAGTTCGCGAAGTTTACCGCAAGCTCCGTCCATTTTATGGTCGACATAATCGTCCATCAGAGCAATTAATTCGGTTAACCATGGATCGTTTTCGCACATGAGACCCTTGAGACGCCATTACATCCACAAAAACTGACTGTTTGGTGTGCTCTATGGGCTGGTGGAGTCATTGGGCCATACTTCTTCCGAAATAATGCTGGAGAGTCGGTTACCGTTAATGGAGACCGGTATAGAGCCATGATAACCGACTATTTTGTTCCCGAATTGGATGGCATGAATGTGGATGAGTTGTGGTTCCAACAAGACGGCGCTACATGCCACACAGCGCACGTCACAATCGATTTAATGAAGGAAACATTCGATGAGCGCATAGTTTCGCGGAATGGACCTGTCAATTGGCCACCAAGATCGTGTGATGGACACCATTGGATTATTTTCTTTGGGGATATGTGAAGTCGCTCGTCTACGCCAACAAACCAGAAACGTTAGGGGACTTGGAAGCCAACATTCGTGGCGCTATTGCCAACATAAGGCCCCATATGCTCGAAAAAGTGGTTGAAAATTGGACCTGTAGAATTGGCTTTATTCGAGCCAGCCGCGGCGGCCACATTCCCGAAATCATATTTAAACATTAATGGCATAAAATTATCCTTCCAATAAAGCCAAATTGATGGACATTAAAACGATTTTCTTGTGTTTTATTTCAATTCGAATTTCTATACCTTTAAAAAAAACACCCTGTATTTACAATTTCATGTACCTGTATTTTAAGTTGAGGGTGATAGATTTTATGTTTCATTCTTTCATAAGTCGGGATAATTCCTGCATTTTTATTAAAAAGAGCGGTATCTGTTTCTTGAGTGAATTTTTGTTTTTAATATCATTGGCAAAGTAGCTACATATCACAAAAAAAATTTTTTCTATACTTGAATCCATTAAAATTCGTTGCAATTTGTGGAAATGATAACCGTCGAGTTCAGAAAATATAACAACTTTACATTTATTAATATGCCTTCGCACTAGATTAATAACACTATCAGGCTCAAGTTCAAGTTGTTTATTTAATTTAATTTATTCCTAATAAAGAATTTAAAGCATAGATGATCAAGCTTCTCTTGCCCTATAACGCGTTAAGCCCATTGTTTCGGAACAAAAAATTTGTTTTTTGAGAGTTTGTTCTGAAACGAACACTTTGAACAATTGTTCTGGAAAAACAAGGGTACCATATGAGATATTTTTGTAAACGATTCGTGTTAGTTTTTCAATTAGGCAGCACAGTACAGTATTTATCGGATATATGAAACATTAAAAATGCAACAACAAAATTTTTTATAACCGTTTTTTTCTTATATGCGTTTATTTTATATAAGAAACTTGCTTCTTATATATGTACATAAGTACAGTTATAAGAAATGTTTCTCTTATATAAATATACACATTTTTCGTTCCAATTTATATTTTTAAAGGCATGTGTGGAAAATAAAAACAATTTGCACTTGTACCTTGGAATATTTATGATGTCTTTCTGAGATTTAAATTAAAAATTTCGAACAATTAGCCTATAAATCTTAATTCAATTTAATATAGCAATAAAAATGTTCGTTAAAATTCTTACTACATACAAATTTCAGCTATGGCTTGCTTGAACTACCAATAATAAATTGGAAAAACGTTCACATATACTTAAATATAAAAAGTTTGACTTAGGTATGATGGAACAAAAAATTCAGAAAAATGAGACATGAAGAAAAATAATCAGACGGTAACACGGGTATTATAACAATAACATGTTAACATCAGGTTGATACAGTTTCGGATTCTTTTTCACAATAAAATTTGTTTAAATAGGAACTGTTATTACATTTAACTAAGCCACCTAATAACTGGTGACAAACACAATACTCATGACCACTGATGATGAAAGGATTGCGTCTTTCGAAAAACAGCTGTTCTGCTCTGCTGTGTAAGTTGAATAGATCATGAATCATGTCTTTCTGAGATTTAAAAACAAATTTCGTACAATTAGCCTATGAATCTTAATTCAATTTAATATAGCAATATAAATGTTCGTGAAAATACACACTTACTACATAAGAAAAAATTTTTTATAGGGTAATCTAGGGGGAGGAGGGTGTATATATGTAATTATCCCAAACATTTATTTTTAAAGTTTGTTGGCAAGGGATGTGGGGGAGACACCACATCCCTTGCCAGAGCGACGCGGCCAAAATACTGATTTAATACCTTCCAAAGAGAATTGGACCCTATAAAGTATATATATTCTTGATCAGTGATGAAGTCTAAGACGGTCTAGCAATGCCCATACGTTCGTCTGTGGAAAACGCGATATTGTCTATTTTTGAACCCGGCACCTTTAGTGAGCGTTATTAAATAAGTGAAATTTAATTTTTGTCTTGTTTTTTTTTACCAATGCAACTCTTTATGAGGTATAAAGTAGTTTTATTTAAGACAAATTTACTACTTTTAAACATTTTGGTCACTTTCATATACCATAAAATATTGCACTTGTCCAACCTTGGATTCGAAATTTTGACTTATTTTAATTTTTGATACCAATTTTGTTCTTCCTAATTTATAAGACAGTTTTAGTTTAGAAAGAAAAACATCTGTTTGATTATTTTCACGTATAAAAAGAATTCAATTTCCCAACCCTGGAAGCACAATTTGAATTAAAATTTTTTTTTTGGCCAATGCAAATCTGCATGACGTATAAAGAGGTTTTGTTAAGGAAAAACTTAAAATTTTAAACAATTTTTGTTACTACATGTACTAAAAAATACCGAATGGGCCGAAAAAAAATTTTAATTTCCCATCCCTGGAAAAATTTTTTTTAATTTTTTTAGTTTTTAATACACCCTCGAGGCTTCCCAAAGCACGGAATAGATTTAATTTACAAACATTAAAAAACAATTGATTTTTGGTATAAATTTTACATCGAGAAATAGGTGTAAGCTTCCCAGCTCTGGAACCATACTTCTGATCTTTCTGAATTTCAATACTCTATTTAAGTTCATTTTCATTCCAACGGTCCAAAAACGAAGTCCCTAGCTCTTCTGGGGGCTTGGGAAAAACCACGTATAGACAGACGGACATCGCTCAATCGTCATCACTATTCATAAGGATCCAGAATATATATACTTTATGGGGTCCTATTTTGATATCGAAGAAATTACACACGGAATGACAAACCTATATATACCCTTTCACTTTTTTGTGAAGGGTATACAAATGTTGTATTTGCACTAGAATTGTTTTTGGAAGCTGTTACGTATACGTAATAGTGGACAGTTCTTACAACTTTTCGACAGTTCGTTTTTCAAATAAAAGTCATGTATAGGGCAACCAAAAAAAGTAATAAAAAAGCTGTTTTAAGCTCTTAAAAAAGCTTTTAAAAACATGAAAATAAGCAGTTAAAATTTAAAAAAATCAGTTTAAATTTATTGTTCATTTTTAATTTTAGTAGCTAAAAGCGTTATTACAATGAATTAAAAATTGTTGCGACAAATTTTTGAACAGAAAACTTAGTCTGTTTGGAGTCAGCACGTTCTTATACATAGAAAAAAGTTCGTTCTACTTCTACTGATGTTAGGGGAGCATATTTGAAATCGAGTATTTGCTCCGAAGTATATTTTATACGATTAGACTCACAGTTCTGCTTGCCACCCAAAATATCACCAATATCTTTGAGTACGAAAAATCCTTCATTTTTCAATAAAACCCATTTAAATTTTATATATATTTTTTCATCGGCAATTTTTCTTACAGTGTCCATAACTATATTTACTTGGGAAATTCATGAAAGATTTTTTGTTTCCAACTTTGTGATAACTTCGTGTAAAAAACCGAAATTTGCAGATTTATACAATATTTGGTTACGCAGTTCACTTTCATTTATTAAATGAAAGAATCAGTGGAGCTTAGATTTGAAAAGATTTGTACGAATTCATCAAAATATTTTGCATAATAATTAACAGCCATTATCCAAGTTCCCCATCGAGTTGCCACTGGTTGTGGGGGAAGCGGTATATTTGGCGCTGTTCCTCGTAAAATTTGAACCCTTGCAGGAGATTTAAGGAACGTTTTTTTTGTATTTGCAATAAAAGAGTCTACATTTGAGTAGCATTCTCTTATATATTCACAAACTTTATGGACCCCATGTGCAAGGCAGGTGACGTGAGTTATGTATATGTGGGTAAAATACAGCAATGGTTTTTGCAGCTTTGACCATCACTTACAAAAAAGAAGAATTTTATCTTTGTCTATGTCAAATTCACATAGGGTTTACATATTCACAAACTAAAAAATATATTGCCACATCAAAAAAATAAAGATTTTCTAAAAAATTTATTAAAAAAGTTTAAAAATAAGCATAAAATGGCAAAATAAGTAAAAAAAGCCGATATTGCTAAAGTAACTAAAGAGAAGCCGATATTGCCAAAATAAGTAAAAAAGCCCTAACAAATGCAGCTCATCTTATTTCTTGTTTTACGTCAGAAATCTGTTTTCAATCAAAAACATTCTATCTTGTGAAGCAAAAAATTAGCACTTGCTTTTTTCTGGTTGCCCTAGTCATGTATTATAAACAAAAGTTCACAAAATCTTCAATTTATTAAATAAAAGGAAACAGAAAACTATTTTCTCTTAGTTAAGTATGTTTCACATATTTAACAAAAAATAAATATATATATATATATATATATATATATATATATATATATATATATATATATATATATATATATATATATATATATATATATATTAACAGCAGATCGTTTGCAATCCAAAAAAATCTTAGCTTTTTTAGTTTCAATATTATAAAAAAAATTAATTCTTTGGTGTTTTAAAACGAAATATTTTTTTAGTTCTATATTTAGTTAGAATTATTTGGCTTGACGTGTGCTCCGTATTTTTAGCGGTCCGATTTATATTTACCATATTGTTTTCGGACCCGTCTGCAAAATAATCGTGTTTTATGCGACAAATTTTTCTGCCAGATTATGTACATATTTCCGTTTTTATCATTAACGCCGTCACTTTTAAATTTCGTTCACAGAACTATGAGTAGTAGATATGTTACAAGGCAAGGCGAATTCACATAATGTGAACTCATTTATGCAAGTCTGTATTTAGTTTGTGTTTACACCATGAAGGTATTATTTTTAAGATTGCTAGTTTATAGGCAAGAGATGCGAGGGAAACTGAAACGAGTACACTCTATGATGTATTGTCGATACGTTTTGCTTTCTCATTCGCAAACATTCCAACAACTATGCACAACATATATGTCGCCAATAATAAGACTTTCATTGTGTGAACGCCGAAGATAGTTCAAAGAAGAATATATAAGAATCTTAAAAATAAGACTTTCACGGTGTGAACACAAACTTTGCATGGTATATCAATAAACAGGTACACACGCGGTGAAGGCGAATTAAAATTTTATTTTATTATCAAACTTTGTATTTCAAACTACTATTTTGACATTTTTGGATGAATTGATGTACCTTGAGCACACTTTTTTTCCATAAAGCGAAAGAACGCATATCTATTAAATTAACACAATGTTTAATTTTTCAATTAAATTAACAATTAAAAGTTTTGCAAATACTTTTGCACAATCTCTTTTATTATCATATTTTCACAAAATAAAAATTTTCTTGAAAGAAAGAAGAATATTTAAATATATTTTGACAATAAAAAAATATTAGAGCAAAGTAGCAAAAAATTCTTAAAACAGCTGTCAAGGCTACCTTGGTATAAGGCATATCTATTTTGTTAGTGTACGGGTTTCTCTTCTATCAAATTCAGTTGAACAAAATGGAAGAAAACAAGGGCTAAAAGAATTTAACACTAGGTGAACTCAGTTTGCCACTCTGCATAAAATACATGTATATTGTTAGTGTATCAATAAAAGTACTGCTAACTGAATTTAAGCAGAAATATATAAAACATGGCAACAAACAGAAGAATGTTTTTTGCTGAAAGCATAAACAATAATATTTCTTAAAGTTTTAGTTATTTGGTAGAAAATAAGTTTTAGCAGTTTGGCGTACAATTAACTTTTTTTGATTTCACGAAATTTAAAAATAACTATGAATGTTATTGTAAAATAAGAGCGTCAAATTCAATCGCAGAGCGAATTATGTTACGTGTAGACTTCATATTATAAAAATTATTACTCAGAACAGGAAAAACATTTTAGTTTCACTCTATATTTTATCAAACGATTTGGCAGATTATAAACAGTCTCACCACGGCTGTCAATGAATTATGAATTCTTATAAGATTAATAGAAATATTATCCGATCTCTCATTCTGCCGACGTTATCTCAAATATTATGTCAGAGTTAATCGCTGTTGTAGACGCTATGTTAGTTTTTTATTAAGTTTTGACAACTACCATGAACAAGGCATATTACTAACAGGTAGACACGTTGCCTAATTCGCTTCACATTATAATTTTTGGATGTCAAATGAAAGTTGTATGACAAATGCTAAAACGAACGTTTTTGCATTTATAAATACAAAATTAACATCACGGTAAAAAAGTGTTTGTGAGAAAAGATTTAGCATTAAGAGCAAGGCGTATATAAAGAAATATATTTTTGACAGTCAAAAGTGGTAAAACCTTAGCAGCAGAAATTTTCCCAATCAGCTGTCGTCTTCACCTGCATAAATTCGCCTCGACCATGAATAAAAATGCACAGTCGCGTGGATACACGTAAAAAGAGTTGTATATAAAAGTTTTAAATTTTAAGTGCATGATAATGAAACAAAATTAACACGTGAGACGATTGTATTTAATTATTTTTATATGTGTAATGTAAATGTGTACTGTCACAGTATGTGTTTACATGTATTGATTGATAGTTATCACCAACTTTACATGTGTTGCTTATTGCAGGGATATGATGCTATATGTTGCTTGTTCTTTGTAATAATTTTAGAACTATCTACGAATATGATATGCACATTGGCGATATAGGAGCACAATGCGCAATTTTACAGAATTACATTGGAAATATTAATCCCGTTTCGAGAAACTTTTTCATCATGATATGATTTATAACGCGGGCAAACAAAATAACAGTTTTATGTTTTAATAAATACATGGGATATACTTTGATGATTTTACATCATAATGAAACATTTCTATTTGAGGTTGTACATGTAAACATAGCATTATATATCCATACACTGTTTGCTCTCAAAAAACTTCTTCCCGTTAATATAATGATTGTTGACGTAATGTCTTTAGCTAATTGCGGCCTAACTTTTTCTTTATGTCAATAGAGTTAAATTTTTCTCATATATCTATAATTTTTAATTTCACTTCCAAAAACTTACTCTTCCGCTTTCATTATAAATAAATCAAATAAAACAAATAAAGGCAGGATGTAAAATTACAACTTAATTGGAATCTATTATAATGATGAAATTATCTAGGTATGAGGTCTGATGATAACGTCATAGCACTGCAATAACATTAAAAAATTGAGTGTATACGTAATGATTCTTCATCATAATATATATCGACACAGAATAATAAGGAAGGTTTGACCGAGGCGTATACCTCTAGACTAGCAATATGACAATTTATATATGTTAATATAAATTGTCATTGCATGTGCTTTCAATATGTATATGACACATAATTGTCAACCAATATTCCTTGACAATTATTGCGCACATAAAACGTGAAATGCAATAATGGTTTTCGCTCTTCTCTTATTGTAATATGTTTGTTTATTAATAAAAATTGTGAAAAAATAAACAAAAGAGTGAAGAAACTTTGTAGAAAAACATTTTTCAGGTTCAGCACTAATTTTATATTTATAATTAAAACATTATTTTATGAAAAATGGACAATAACCTTTGCGTGTGCGTTATTTGCTAACATATAAGTCTTCTCATATCCTTAACATAACTAAGCAATATTGCAAATTATTCCCTGTTGACGTTATTCTTGTAAGATTTATTAACAGCCTAGACCAGGGAAAACTTCAGTGCCTAAGCATAAACATGAGCATATTTCCAAAACAAATTCTGCCGACAGTATTTCTTATGTTCAGATATAAATATTGCATGTGGAGACTTGTTGTTATATATCATTTCGCATTTTCTTATGTAGTCACCATTGATCCGCCGACTACTCTTAGAACCGGCGTGTATGCAAGAAACTTACCGGCAGTGAGTAGCACTTAGGGGATGAACCCCAACAAATGCAGTGCACTGTGCCACAACAATGAAAGGAAGGTATAGTATTTAGAGAACAGATGACGATAGATGAAAAGATAGAGAATTTGCGTAGCTATTTTTCACCTTTTTTCTTCGCCCGGCTAATTTTTGCGACAGGGCCGGCGAATCAGGGTGCACTGTTGGCCGAATATTAGTACATGATGGCGTTAATCGCCGCCAGTTATGTTCAGTGACCAGTGGCTATGCCTTCATCACTGAAACAGGCTGAAAACAACTAACACAACCATGTACTAATGCTGATTGAAAGAATTCGAAAACAACACGGAACTCGAACCCGTGACTCTTCGCTTCATGTCTTAATGCTCACTACTTCAGCCAACATTGATTCCAAATAATAATATTTGATATAACAAAATACAATATTAAAAACTTTATTTTCTAAGAATCTCTTAGCGTTTGTATTTTTATTGTAACTTTTTTTGATTGTAGCTTTTTTAAAGCCAATATTGAAAATAGAAACACTGTCGGCATTTTAGTTTCA
Source organism: Linnaemya tessellans (assembly GCA_951800035.1). Lineage (NCBI taxonomy): Eukaryota > Metazoa > Arthropoda > Insecta > Diptera > Tachinidae > Linnaemya > Linnaemya tessellans. Next base: position 48,049,064 of record OX637533.1, on the reverse strand, counting down.
AGTTTATTTATCTGTTTATATTATTTTTATGAAAACATCTGTTTTTATTGTTCGAACATAGTTTCGAGAAGTACCAAAGCGTCAGCGAATCGCAAGGTTTTCAGAACATGCTGAATGGCGGTAATCGTTTTTTTACCAGTTAGGAATTTGAAATCGGTGCGGTTTCCAGAACATGGGCGATTACATGCATTTTAAAGGCATTTTTACAATAAAATTGGTTTTGTTTTGATTTTAAAATGTTCGTTCAAAGCAAAATAAATGAAAAGCAGTTTGGTGTCAAATACCACTCTCCGTTGTCATCTGTAGGAGCAATTTCACTTTATATAAAACTCATTCGTTTGGTTTTTTGTTTATTAAACTTATTTTTTACTTTAAGAAAAATTAAATTAGTATTAAAACTCAAAAAGACTGGACAAGGGAAAATTTGTTTGTACATATGAGAAGCCAACATACACAATTTTTTATTTTCCTTTATATATACTACATGTACGCATGAATGTATGTATAAACTCCAAACGTTCGCCGGTAAAGGGCGTATAGGATTCGATACAGCCGACAAAGCACTTTTGCTTGTTTTTCCATGTATGTAAAGTGAACATTTTAAAGTTGTTTTTTTTATCTTTGTCTCAATGAATTTTATTTAGTTAAACATTTTACGGGTTATTATATGAGACTTCAACTTATATGAGACTTCAACTTTGTTTTGAAAAAAATAAATTAAGTTTTATGTTTAGCATATCTAAATGCATTGCATTGAAAGTTATGCCTACTTATTAGTAGGTTAAGCCTAATGCTGAATTTACATATGAAAGAAATCTTGTACTTTTGAGATTTCGAGCCAAATCAAGTAGATTTTGATTATAGGGCATTTACACCTACTCGAAATCTAGTTCATGTCGATTAAAATCTCTTTCGAAATCTATACCGTTTATACTAACGTTCTGTGACTTATATCGAGATTTCATTACAATACAAAAAAATGTAATAGCATTTATTTCCTCCTGATATGTCAAATTCCATGGAAAAAATGTTTCTCTAAAATAAACTCACTTGCAAGGCGAATTTATTCAGGTGACCTTATTTCAGAAAATGTCGATCAGGTGATTTTACTCCGGTCTGTCAAAATCTTCTTCTGCTTACTTTGTTTTTTTTTATCAACTAAAATTTTTTTTGCGCCAAAAGCAAAGCTTTTCTGAAATTTCACTAATTTTATAAAAAAGTGAACAAAAACAATATGCGGATGTGCTTTGTGTGCAAGAAGTTCAGTAAGAGAAAGGGAACTTTATTCCATGTTCCAAAGGATGTTGGAAGCATGAGGCAAACATCTGTATCACAATTTTTCTGCTCAACTAAACTTGACGCTTCAGAAGCCTGTACGCTAACAAAATACATGTTCTTATACAGAGTTGCATAAATAAGTTTACCTTATTCAATTCGCCTTGCTCACTTGCGATCACAGCTAGGCATTTAAATTTTTCCTACAACGTAGTATATTTTCCTATATTATAAAAGAAAACCACAGTTCCACCTGTTAGTAGTGTAGATTTAAACTAGATTTTGGTGAGATCCAGTATACCATACAGGGGCATACTGCATTACTTTTTTACTGCATCACGTGTTTCAGTAATCAGTAAAAAGTACTGATTACTGAAAAAAAATCAGTATTCAGTAAATTTTACTGGTTACTGAAAAGAGAAATCAGTATTCAGTAAATTTTACTGATTATTGGAAAAAAAATCAGTATTCAGTAAATTTTACTGGTTACTGAAAAGAGAAATCAGTATTCAGTAAATTTTACTGATTATCGGAAAAAAAATCAGTAAGCAGTAAATTTTACTGGTTACTGAAAAGAGAAATCAGTATTCAGTAAATTTTACTGATTATTGGAAAAAAATCAGTATTCAGTAAATTTTAATGGTTACTGAAAAGAGAAATCAGTATTCAGTAAATTTTACTGATTATTGAAAAAAATCAGTAAAAAGTACTGATTGCTGAAAAAGGAAATCAGTATTCAGTAAAAAGTACTGATTGCTGAAAATAAGATCAGAATTCAGTAAATTTTACTGATTTGTGTAAAAAAATGCAGTAATCAGTAAATGGCTGATAGTAGATACTTTGTGTGAAAAATAACATAATCAGGTGTGTGATGAATTTCGACCGATTTCAAAAGTAATTTGTTTGTCGAAATCGTCAAGGCTGTGATAAAAACATTATTACATAAAAATGTTCTAAGATAGTAAAAGAAGACATTATATTTAACTTAGAAAAAGTTGAATACGTCTGTATGACTGCTGATGTGTGGTCCAGTGGGAAAAAATCATTTTGAGGCTACACATGCCATTGGCTTAATGCAAATAATTTAGAGAGGAAATCAGTAGCACTAGCCTGTCGTCGATTTAAAGGAACCCATTCTTTTGATCGCATCACGAAGTTGATATGCGCAATCAATAAAGAATTTAAAATACCTACAGACAAAATTGTTTATACAATAACTGACAATGGATCTAATTTTATTAAAGCTTTTAAAGCCATTTTTATCGGAGTTTCGTTTTTTTAGTTATGCCACTATTCATGTAAGTGAGCAATCAGTACATATCATTTTCAACACACAAAGTATCTACTATCAGCCATTTACTGATTACTGCATTTTTTTACACAAATCAGTAAAATTTACTGAATTCTGATCTTATTTTCAGCAATCAGTACTTTTTACTGAATACTGATTTTGAAAGACTGAAAAAGTACTGGTATTTAAAAATGCCCATCTATGCAGTATACAACAAGATTTCATTTTGCATGTGAAATCTGGTAGAAAGGTGCTAGATTTCGCTTGAAATCTCGTAAGTGCTAGATTTGGCTTAGGTTTAAATTAGCTATTAGATGTTTCACACCAAAAACCATATATATTCGGTATCTAGATTTCGTCAAAACCTGTTGGAGAAGTATGATTGAAAACAAGGCGAATTGATAGCAGGTAAACTCACCGGCGAAATAGATGCTACTAGGAATGTCAAAATCGTTTTGATGTACCTATGACAAAAATAATTGACAAACAAACTTGCTATAAGGTAAAGCAAGGTACATCAATAAGAGGTAGACTCGCGGCCGAATTCAAAAGTTCCTTCTTTTATTGTAAAAATATTTTCGTATATTATATGCAAAAGCGTGTTTTTTGACATATAAAGATGAGTAATTGAAATGCACACACAAACGTGCGTGTGAGAAAAAGGAAAGAATAAGACTATAAATACTTTTGACAATAAAAGCATGTAAGGTGAAAGTAGCAAAAGTTCTTAGGCCAGCTGTCAAGAGTACCTGTTATGAGTTCTCCTTGAAGATAAAGCAGCAAAAAAAAAAACGTAGATCAGCTGTTAAGACCACCTTATATTAATTCGGATTGTGTGTGAGTGTAGATGTGGTAAATGTTCATTCACATGGAGTTTTAAAAATAAAAAGGAAAACTTTGCTACATTAATTAGTACTAAACAAAATCTACATTCAAAAAGACAATTGTGCTAACGGTATAGATTTCAAACAAAATATTCTAAATTTCGTAGAATTGTATATGCACTATAAAACTAAGACAGTTCTATTTATTGACATGTTCTACATATGTCAGCATGGACTAGCTTGGCATATTAAGTCCACCTTCGAATTCGTCCGAATCAAAAATATCTGTACTCATGTAAAATGTACATAAAATGAATTACGGATGAACATACGTTGTTATATAAGCGTACAATTCTATCTGCTCTTCTCAACCACTAATATTCATGTTCGAGTTTAGCAATAGCAACGACAGTATGAGCATCTCCATTTATAAGCTTGAATTTTGAGGTAAAGCACGGGTACATTGCATTAAACTTGTTTTTAAATATTTTGAATGTTTTCCTATAATATTTTTCGGTTAAAACACAATTAATTTTTTTAAATTATTTTGATTTTGTTACAACAATTGATTTCGTTAAAAACATGTAAAACTTAAAAAAATTGGCACCATTTTGCACCTTGTAAATATATTAACTCTGCTTCAATTTCTTCCTGCATATGAAAACTTAACTCCCCCTTTCAAAAGAAATATGCAATTATATAATGAGAATGCACAAAATAGGTTAAAACGTCCTCCAAAATTTAAAAAATTTGGTCCTATACATGTTAATAATATTAGAAAAATTATTAGCATGTGTATATTGCATTGATACATCTATCATCCATGGTACAACTATAGCAAGTAGAATCGCGGCCGACTTCGCTTCAAAAATAACTTCTTTTATTGTCAAACTAGTTTCATATGTCAAATGAAAAACGTTTTTTTTTTATCATTTTAAGATGAATAATTAAAATGCACACACAAATGTGCTTGTAAGAAATAGTTGAAAATAGTTTAATTACTTTTAAATTATATTTTAACCATAATAAAAAGTGTAACATATCTTGCAAACAAAAATGTGCCTGTGAGAAAAAAGAAGACTATACATACATTACGTTAATAAAAGTATATAAGACGAAAGTAGTAACAAATTCTTATAGCAGCTGTCGAGACTATGCACTCGAGTCGATTCGAGAACGTTAATAAGGCAGATTAGTTCGCCTTGGTTATCAGCAAGCCATACTATATGCTAAGTACTGGGTTTGCAACTAAAATTTTAGCGCTACCGAGCAATAAGCGTTTGTCGATAAAAAAATAAATTTCGACGCCGACCTAACTACTGCTGCAACGCCGTAAAACTGGGGAGATTTATTACATAGCTGTGGGAATTTTATTAAATAAGTAAGGTAACACAAGATGCAAAAATTTAATTTTCAAACGAATTTTAACCATGTTTTAAAATTTTCTATCAATGTAAGACTATCGATATATCACTAAATACGTATGGAAAAATCTAATAGGATTAAAAAAAACATAAAAATAAGACTGCAAACGATCAAGACCGCAAAGAATCTGCTAAATATATAAAATAGAGCGGACGGACCGCAAATGATCAAAATGACAGCATATAATCTGGAAGAACCAAATCCGGACTTCTATCAAACTGCTATGCATATATATATATATATATATATATATATATATATGTGGGGATTTGAGCCCCTTGTGGATTTGAAATAATGGAATGCTAGACAGTTAAGTTAATCCATTGATTTATTTATTAATAAATTCTTAACGCCTAGCTTAAATTAGTTTTTAGGATTATTTCAAATATTAGTTTTACTTAGATTAACATCAGTTTATGTAAATTCTAAGATTGAGTTTTATGCTTTAACTAAAATTATGCACATTATGCTTAACACGTTTAATGAAGTTTTAGTGATAATTGTTAATTAGTATTAAGGCAATATGTTTGTTACACATTCGATTATGTTTTAATTGTTTTGTAGTTTAGCTTTTAATAAACTTCGAACACAACTAAGAATTTACAGTCCCATTCTGGACTATTCTTTAAACATTCAGCACTTTAAATTGTTCACAACACTTGTTTACATTTTATTTTGTCTGTGGTTTAGCGACCGGGTTTTAATGTATTCTGTTCAACTCCCCCTCTATCAACTTAATATTTCATTTTACCTCGTCTGTCTCCTTTTCAGCTTATGTGTGTTCTCTATACGCTCTCTTATTTGTATCTTTTTAACCTGTAGATCTGTGTGTATGTTATACTTTTGCCTCTGTTATTTCTGTCTTTGTGTGTTTATTATTAATTCTGTTTAACCCTTTAATATTCGTGGAGACCTTCTGGGACACGATCCCACACTCGGCTGTCCTGACGATGCGTTCGCCCCGAATACCGGCTCCAAAGGCTTCATAAATTCAAAAACTGTCGTGCTACGTCGAGATCCTTCACCCTCGCCTAACTTTTCTACTTCGTACCGCCCATGATTGAGTTTTTGAATAACCTTATAAGGACCTAAAAATGTTGGCTTCAATTTCAGCCCAGACCCGAATTGCGTTCGCTTGATTGCTACTAAGTCATTTACTTCATATTCCGTTCCTGGTACCCGTTTTTTATCAAATGTTCTCTTAGTTCCCTGTTGTATTTTTAAAATGTTTTCCCTTGCCCGTTCTCGTAGTTCATCGCGATCTTCGGTTAGTTCTCTAACTGGTAGTTTATCCATTATGGCCCTCAAATCAGTATCTTCCTTTAACCTCATTTTCACTCCAATCATTATTTCGAACGGTGTACTATTTGTGCTTTTAGTAGGCGTATTGTTTATCATTTTCTGGACACGCTCTACATGGCGATACCAGTTTTATGGCCTCTCCACACATAACTTTGTCAGCATTGGAACTATGATCTGATGCATCCGTTCCACCTGGCCATTTCCACGAGGTACTCCTGTTGCTATAGTAAGATGTATTCCTTCTGGTTTACAATAATCACTGAATTCTTTTGAAGTGAACGCAGTACCTCTATCAGTTATAATGCGAATTGGGTTGCCAAACGTTCTACTACTTCTGATGTTCCTGTGCTCTTTGTAGGGTAGAGCCAAACAAATTTCGAAAAAGCATCAACGACAACTAAAATATAGTAGTATTGTTTTTTCGTAGTCTCCATTGGTCCGGCGTGATCCACGTGAGAAGTCATCAAGGGCTTATCAGCCTTATCTAGCGGTCTCAGCAAACTTTCTTTCTTTTCCATTTTAGCGTCTGTCATGATACATTCCACGCAACTCTTAACTACTTCTTCGGCTTTAGTGAGCAATTTAGAGACATACAAATTATTTTCAACTACATCTGCAGTTTTCTTTGTCGCAAAATCTCCTTGTTTGTGGGCCATTTCTATAATTTCCCTCTCCATCGTAGGTGGTATCACAATAAGTTCCTTAACAGGATCTTTTTGTAATATGCCATATTTTAGAAAATAGTCTTCATAACTCTGTGTTTCCAATATTTTGCTTACTGCCCGAATTCAATAGTCTTTCAACTGAGATTCTCATATCCGGTGACGAAATGTGTCTTCCATCATGAGACACGATATTCTGCTTAGCGCGTCTACATGGCGCATTTTCGAACCACTTCGATGTTCGATGACATAATCGAAATCTTGAAGAAAAATTGCCCATCTAGATATCCTTAATGGAACATCCTGCTTTTTCATCGTCATGGTGAAAGTGTTACAAACAGTGACGATGTTCACTTTCGAGCCCATCACAAATACACGCCACTTCTTCAATGACTCAATGACTCCAGCTAATACGAGTGGTACTTTTCTTCGAAAGCCGTTGTTTTGCGACTCATATATTGCACTGGATGCATTTGGCCATCTTCGGAGTCCTTTTGTAGTAAAACAGCACCATACCCATATTTGCTGGCATCCATGTGTATCTCCGTTTCCGCTTTGGGATTGAAAAGTCTTAATACAGTGGCGCTAACTAATGAAGTTTTTAATTGCTGAACAGCAATAACTTGTAATGTTTCATATGTAAAACACAGGCAGGATTGATTGATCAAAGTAAATTGATAATTTATTAAACAAATTCCTCAGCTTATATACTAACAATGAGAAGTTCGCTTTTCTCTTATTTCTAGTTATTCTAATATACATACATTCATACATTCATACATTAATATTACATTGTATCAAATATACATACATACATTGCACCAGGCTGTGTACATTTGAAGTTCAATGCCATTTCACTTTTGTCATAGTAACAATTTATACGAATCAGCATAATTCTAACTATTTGACAATAGCGAGCATCGACCGAAAAGTATAAGAATATTATGTTACTTAAATTCCAGTGTTTATGACTAAGTGTGTTTGCAATTAAAATCGTTACTGACCTATCTCAAGAAGACGTTGACTTTCAGTTAGTTCAGTTTGTTTACATACTATTGAATACTATTATTTATTTATGAATATCATGTTGCTGTGACTGTTTGATGAGGTTCATGCATATGTGATACTATGTATACACTACACCCCTGCTCTTTCAGTTAAAATTACACAATTTTGTGATTTTTTTTTCAAAATTTTGTAATTTTAGAAAATTTTTTGTTAATGTGCTGCCTGCGTGGTACAATGTTTACGATATTATAATTGTTATACATATTAAATTCTTATTATGTTTATTAATTTAAAAAAAGTAGTGTGATATTTAAGTGGTACAAAATTAGTATAGTTCTTAATTTTAGTGTTATGTTCTTATGGAAATAATAAAAAAAAATTTTTTGTTTTGCATTTTATAAATAAATGTTTACAATTCTTATGCTAAAAATATTTTGTGCTTACGTTTAATAATCTTTATTTCTTACATTTCTTTAATAAATTTTTATGAACAGTTTTAATTTTTCCATTAATTTTTAATTCTACATTTACATTATCCATATTTATTACTTTGTAAGGACCATGATATGGTGCTTCATATTTTTTTCTATTCGCCTTTTTTATCAAAACCAAGTCTCCTATACTAAGATCTATTCTGTTAGTTTTGTTATATGATTCTAAATGTCTCTTTTTCTTTACTGATTCTATAAGTTTTCTAGCATTTTCTAGTGAATTTCTAATTCTAACTCTTAATTCACATGCATAATTATCTAAATTATAAGTTCTATTGCAATTATTCATTATTTCTTCACCTGGTAAAGTAGGTATTTTGCCAAATATTAACTCAAATGGTGTGTAATCTGTGTCTACGTGAGGTGTTATATTGTATGCAAAGGAATAATAAGGTATCCAGTCGTGCCAGTAGTCATCATTCATGAATGGCAAAAAGTATTCATTCAGAACCCTATGGTTTCTTTCTACAGTACCCAGTGTTTCATGATGGTACGGTGTAGATATTTTATGTTCTATTTTTAGCAAAGTACATATTTCCTTCACTAACTCGTTTACAAACTCTGTACCTCTGTCAGATTTTAGTGTTTTAAATATGCCATACTTCAATATTAAATTTTCTGTCAAACATTTTGCGATTGATTTGGATTCCTTTGTTTCCATTGGTGCAGCTACTATGTATTTAGTTAACTCACATTGCATTGTTAATATATATCGATAGTTTCCAGAAGGTCGTAGAGGACCAACTGTATCTATGACAATTGTGGAAAAACTATTTTTTGGTGTCTTTGTAATGCATAACGGTTCCTTTGTGTGTCTTACTTGTTTGTTTCTCTGACATAAATCACACTCTAAAACATACCTTTTTACCATTTTGTACATATTTTTCCATATGTATTTTTGTTTCAATTTGATTAAAGTTTTTCTAACTCCGAAATGTCCTCCGCATGGTGTGCTGTGATACAATTTAATTAATTCATTTTTCCTTTTTTCATCTGTTATTCTTTGAGAATTACTATATAACATTATTTTTACATCATTTTCTTTGCACGTGTCTAACTTTTCTTTAAACTTTTCTATACTTATTTTCTTAAATATTTCGTCACCTTTTTCTAGTGCGAATCTTACATACTTTGTTCTGCCTAAAACAGAAGGTAGTTTCTCCAATATATTATCTAGATAATAAGGATTATCGCTACATCTGATGCGCATTTCATTTAGGACAGAATCATTTTCGATTTTCATTTTTTTTTCTGATTTTTCATATACAAATTTCAATTTTCTTGCAAGCTTTATATAGTTTATGGATGTACAATCCCAAATTTTGAGTTGATCAGGCTCATTAGGATCTGTATTACCGTTCTTTTCATTTTTCTTGTATTTACCTAGATTTTTGGTTTCCTCATTTTGTATCCTTTTTTTGTTCATATTTTTTGTTATCACCAGCGATTTTTTTACGGTTTCATCTATTTCATTAGGAATCATTTCTTTTAACATTTCTGAATTTAATTCTATTCTTGACAATGCGTCTGCGTTGGTATTATTGCTTCCCTTTTTGTATATTATTTCAAAATCATAGTCGGACAATTCCATACGAATTCTGGTTAATTTTGAATTTGGATTTTTATGTGAGAATAGTGAAATTAGTGGACGGTGGTCTGTGACGACAATAAATTTTCTGCCGTATAGGTAGGGTCTAAAAAATTGTGTTCCCCAATGTATACCAAGTAGTTCTTTTTCTATTACTGATATCGGTCTATCCGTTCCAATTTCTCCTTGTGACAGAACAGCTCCTAGTGCAAGACTAGATGCGTCTGTCGTCAGTATGAATGGTTTGTCGAAATTCGGGTATTGTAGAATTGGTGGGCTTATCAGTTTTTTCTTTAATGTTTCAAAAGCAGTCTGACATTGCTCTGTCCAGTTGAATTTGGTTCCCTTTTTCAATAGAGCATTTAAACAGTTCGTAATATCTGCGAAATTTTCAACAAATCGTCTATAGCAATTACAAAAGGCCAAGAATCTCCTAACTTCGTCTGTATTCTTTGGTGTTGGATATCTTGTTATTGCTTCAAATTTTTATGGATCTGGTTTTATTCCGTCTGGTGTTATTAAGTGTCCAAGATATACTACTTCTGATTTCAAAAAGCAGCATTTACTAGCATTAAGTTTTAAGTTATATTGTTGGAGTCTGTTGAATACCTTAATGAGATTTGTATTGTGATGTTCAAGACTACTTCCAAAGACTATTATATCGTCTACATACAAGAAAGCTTCGCATTCCAGACCCGATAGAGCAATCGTCAACATACGTTGAAAACTGTTCGATGATATCTTTAAACCAAATGGCAATCGTGTATATTGGTAATGTCCGTCAGGTGTTGAAAATGCTGTGCATGGTCGAGATTCTTGTTCAAGTTTGATTTGGTGGAAAGAGCTTGTCATGTCTAGTGTTGAGAAATATTTTGCTCTGTCAAGTATCTCTTCCAAACGAGACAAAGGAAACTTGTCATTGACTATTTTGTCGTTCAATTTTCTAAAATCTACAACCAATCTCCATTTCTGCAATTCTGTATGACCCTTTTTTGGTACCAACAACAGAGGCGCATTGTATGGGCTTATAGATGGTTCTATAATGTTATTTTCCAACAATTTATTTACTTGAGAGTTTATTTCTGTAGCTTGTGCATGTGGGAGACGGTAGTTTTTTATATGTACGGGGTTATTGTCATTTAATTCTATAGTTTGTTTATAAAAGTTATTCGTTGTTAAATATTCATCTTCTAGGTGGAATATATTTTGATATTTCTTTAATATTGTTATAAGGTTTTCCTTATCTTCACCACTCAAGTTTGTTAGGTCGAGTTTGATTAATAGTTTGTTAAATCTTTCTGATGTATAATGATTTTCGTTTTTATGGCTATTAATTGATAAAATTTCGTAATGGAATTGTTTCTATTTTTAAATTTTTAATGTTAGCTATTTTGTCCGTAACGTTTATTACTCCTATATGTTGATATCCATTTCTTGGTACTATCGCGTTTGCCAGGTGTACCCCTCTAGCAATCTCTCTGTTTAATACCACTGCATCCTCTTCCAATTCCATACTAAATGGTACAATTATTTCGCTTCTCTGCGGAACTATTATTTGATTAATTCTAAATGTGTTATCATATATCGGGATAGTGACTGTCTCATTATTGTAGTTAAAAGTGAGTATATATGAGTCGTAGTCTATATTACATCTATATTCTGTCAAAAAATCTCGTCCAAGAATTCCATCGGTGTTTATTGGAAAGTTATTTTTCACTAATTGTATTTTGTGTTTAATAATTTTGTTATTTATGTTAATTTTAATAACTGTAGAGCCCAAGGATTTAATAATATTATCCGATATACCAGTCAAATTGCAATAATCATTTATATTCTCCTCATATCTATCAAGGAATTTCGCTTTACAGAGTGAAACGTCTGCTCCTGTGTCTATTAAAAATGTCAATTTGTTTTCTTCATCCACTATTTTTAATTTTACATAATTTCTAAGGTTGGATGAAATGCAATATACGTTTTTTGATTCTAATATGTTCCCACTGGAGACTCCATCTGTGTGGTCTCCGGGATAATCGAGTTTCCCTGATCCTGTATTTGGTTAATGTTACGGTTTATATTATTGCAATTTTGTCTTCTTTGGTTATTGTTCCATCGGCTTTGGTTGTTAATGTTTCGGTTATTGTTGTTTGTTCTATTATAATTATTGTTGTTATTATTTGTTCTAGTATTATTATTGATGTTGTTGTTATTTCTGGCATTATGATGCACTCTTGAAAAGCACTGGTTTGAAAAATGATTAAATCTTCCACAATTATTGCACTTCTTGCCATCAGCGGGGCATCGACTACCATGAATGCCACCACATTTCCTACATTTTTGTTGCTGTCTATCCTTAATATTTTGTTCCCTATTGTAGTTTACTCTCTGATGAAGTACCTTTTTCTGCGTTGTTCTTGCTGCAACCTGTTCCGCAATTTTAACCGCTTCAGAAAAAGTTTTGACTTGACTTGCGTCAATTGTAGTTATTATTTGTGGATCCTTAAGTCCATTCATGAAAGCATTGAATGCTATTTTACCATTTGTACTACATATAGCATTTCTGTTATGTTCTCCTTCTTCGGTTATTTGTATTGCATTTAACTCCGCAATAAGGTTTTCTATTTTGGTAGCAAATCCCAATACGTTACCATCTCTTTGCGCACAATTATTAATTTCATTTAAAACTGTGTTAGAGTTTTTTAATGGCTTATAAGTGTTTTTCAAGTTTGTTATCAATTCTGGTATAGATGTGGGTGTGGTTATTCTATTTTGTACTCGCACTTCTAATCTTGATTTGTATACGAAATTAAGGAAAGATGTACTCTTTGCAGGATCGCCATGTAATGTTTCATATGTAAAACACTGGCAGGATTGATTGATCAAAGTAAATTGATAATTTATTAAACAAATTCCTCAGCTTATATACTAACAATGAGAAGTTCGCTTTTCTCTTATTTCTACTTATTCTAATATACATACATTCATACATTAATATTACATTGTATCAAATATACATACATACATTGCACCAGGCTGTGTACATTTGAAGTTCAATGCCATTTCACTTTTGTCATAGTAACAATTTATACGAATCAGCATAATTCTAACTATTTGACAATAGCGAGCATCGACCGAAAAGTATAAGAATATTATGTTACTTAAATTCCAGTGTTTATGACTAAGTGTGTTTGCAATTAAAATCGTTACTGACCTATCTCAAGAAGACGTTGACTTTCAGTTAGTTCAGTTTGTTTACATACTATTGAATACTATTGTTTATTTATGAATATCATGTTGCTGTGACTGTTTGGTGAGGTTCATGCATATGTGATACTATGTATACACTACAAAGTTCTGCATCTCCCATTTTGAAGGTAGTGTTCTTCTTGAGAAGATCAGATAACGGTTTTGCTATTAATGCATATGATTTAATAAAGCGACGGAAACAAGTCGTCAGCCCTAAAAATCTGTACTGCCTTTTGATATTTTGGAATAGGCAATGTCTCCATTGAGGAGGTTATTTCTTCCGAAGGACGAATTGTAGAATTTTCTAAAATATAGCTTAAAAAGTTTATTTTTTCAAAGAGAAATTGATATTTGATCCATTTAATTTTGAGATCGTTTAGTGACGCAACTTCTAGAACTTTTTTAAGTTTAAATAGACCCTCTTCTTCTGTTATGGACGGAATAACCATATCGTCCATATACAATACTACCGTGCCGTCTGCTATTAAATCGCGGAAAACTGCTGTTATATAGCGGCAAAATACAGCTGGAGAGTTAGATAACCCGAATGGTACATATAAAAACTCAAATTGTCCCCGATGTGTTACAAACGACGTATACCGTTTTCTTGAATATCCGATTGGGACATGGAAGAAACCATTTCGTAGATCAAGCGTAGTATACACCTTTGATTCCTGTAACCTTTGCAGTACGTCGTCAATCAAAACCATAGGAAAGTTATCGCGGACAATCTTTTCGTTTAACCTGCGATAATCGCAGCACAACCGCTTTGTACAATCCTTTTTAGTATCTAAAACAACTGGTGAAGAGTAGTCTGAGTGACTTTGTTTTACGATGCCTTCTCGTAGCCATTCTGCGACTTGTTTGTCCACAGCCTCTTGATCAGCGATTGACATTCTACGAGGGCTGTTAGAAACTGGGACTTCGTCCTTCAACAATATTTTCATTTTTACAGGAAATTTGTTAAGTTTTATTGGTGTATACGTTTTAATTATTTCTACTATTTTTTCCCCGATATCTTTGTCTAAATGTTGTAAATCAAAATCATGGTCATCTATTGCTAAGCAAATTTTATTAAACTGCTCTAAAACCTCTTCATACTCTTTACTGCGACAATTTTTATTTTCATCTACATTTGGTAAAACTTCAGGTAGCGAAGACTTTAATGAGAACTTTGCTCCTTCCGTACTAATCGAAACATCAACGTATTCGAGTACATCATTTCCCAATACTGCGGAATATAAGATGTCTCTTTCGCGTCCCACATGGAATTTAATTGTTACTTCTACACCATCCAAATTAACGTCAGCTTCAAAAGCTCCAATCGTTTCAATTTCTTTTCCACCTATACCTATCATCCTCTTCCTTTCCGCGCTTATTGTAACGTCGCTCATCACCATGAGAGATTCATATCGTATACAACTTATGTCACTGACAGTGTCAACTAGTGCTGATATTTCGTGTCCTAGCACGTTCAAATCTTTAAATACTCTATTTAATTGTGCTACTGCTTTTCGTGGTTTCAAATTTTCCTTCTGAGAAAACGTGTGCATTTGATTTTTATCTTTCCCCTCTACGTGTCCTTTTTAACTGAACATTTCTACAATTAAAGGACTTATGTCCCACTTCCTTGCATTTAAAACATGTGATTTGAGCTTTGTTACATTCTTTGACCTGTGACCTTTGCCGTTGCATTTGTAACAAACAATGTCTTTTTTCGATTGTTCTCTTTTCACTTTTAACGAAAATTCTTGTTTTGGACGCCATTTATTAAAAGTATTAGGTTGCGATGGTTTCGTTACCCTTTCGTAAACCTTAATTTCGACTTTACATCTTCTATTGATGTAGCGTGATATAAAATGGTTTTACTAATTTTTCTATCTGGGATGCCCTCAATAAAATATTGAATTAAGCTAACCTCATCAAGTGAAATAGGAGATGCTATTTTCATTAAATTATATAAATATGCCCTAAAGCTTTGTTTGGATATTTTTTTCCTATATTTAAGCATGCGGTGAATTTCAATAACTGAGTTACTGACCCCAAATTTCCTTCTCAACAAACTCTCCAACGAATCCCAATCACGAATTGCACTTTGACTTCTACGAAATATCTTAGCTGCCCCTGAAAGTAGTTGGCGAGCATAGATATATTTCTGCTGATTGTTCCATCCTACTCTGATGGCACAATCTTCGAAATCGTTCAACCATTGTTTAATAGAAGGTTGTCCTTCTCCTGAAAATTTGGATGATGTGTCTTCTATATCCTTTAAGGTGAAGGTAGAGGGACCCGAATATTCTTTTTCCGACAGTTCTTGAATAACAGAAGCCGCTTCCTCGCATTCTGATCCCATAATGTTTAATCACCCTTTCCTGTAAAACAAGTTTTGATCCCTCCACTTCTAAACCTAGCTCCTGGCATTTCATCTTCAATTCTTTGACAGTTAATCCTAGAATCTCTAATAACTCCATTATGTTAAACAACAGCTGAATAAAACTATGTAAAGAGCGTGAAATATTTTAAAGGTATGCGCTCGAAATTTATTTTATTAATAATAATAATTTTATTTTTACTTTATTTTTATCGTAAAATAAATTCTTTACAGAGTTCAAGTTATTTATTTTAACCCATTTATTATTTTAAAGTATTTTGCTTTTATTTACTTTTAATTTTTACAGAAATATAATGATCAAGCGCAAAATTTAATTATTTGTATTATATCCCGTTTGTTTAAAATCCTTTAACAAAGAAATTATTTTCAAATTTAATTTGTATTAGCTGCCGCAATAAGTATAAACATTTTAATGAAATTTTCCAATATTAAAACATTTTATGAAAAAGATATGCACTATATATATTTAAATATTTTGATGAAATAATTCTTTTAACACTCTGATTTTATATTTTAACATCTACAAATTTCTTTTCGTCTTATGTTTATTTTTTACTCAGGTGCAACTGTTTCTTTTTTATATATCAACGTTTAATATATATCACCAAATATGTAGATACAAATGTAGTTTATAAATTCGTTCACTCAAATATTTTCTCTTCTTCCCTTTAAAAATTTTCAACCCCCATCGCGATTTTACATTTGACATATTAATAATCTCTTACTAACAAACAAAACCAAGAGAAAATATTTGATTGCTACTCTTTAGATTATTGGCTTAAATATGCTCAATCTTCATGTGTTTCTTGCAACAATGTATGTACACAAAATTTTACATTAATTATTTCTTTATTCATACATATCAACAAACTACTTTTACTTATCTAGGTCATCGTCTATCGTCTGTTCTACAAACAGAAAAGGTGTTGACGTTAGTCCAACAACATTCGCTGCTTCTAATCTTTAAATATGACTATAATTATTGCTAGTTGACATTATTCTCTCCTTAGATCAGACATGTGCAGCTAGTACTCTTTTGAGTCATCGTGTTTTCACACCGATAGTAGCTTCATCGTTTTTTCACACCAACATGTCCGAAAGCTTGCTGCTTGTTTACCGATTCAAAGTCAGTTGCTATTTTGCATTTGACAAAGAGACACCGTATCGCTCTGCAAGCAAAATTATTTGTAATAAAAAACAAAAAACAAACAACTGCACTTAAAAAAAAATGGACGAATATAAAGAAATTTTTATGTTTGTAAATGGCAAAAATAATGCGCAATGCCTGATTTGTGATAAAATCTTCACAAATTTAAGATTTTATAATTTAAAAAGACATTTCATATCCATTCATAAAAATATTAATGAATTGGATGAAGAAAAAAAATATGAAATGTTCAATTCCCTGCAACAAAAAAATGCCCCTCCTCTAAGTCTGACAGTTGAAGAGAAAAAAAAACAACTAAAGAATGCTTCAATTGCCGCTGGGTTGATGTTAGCAAAACAATGTCGTCCTTTTGAGGATGGAGAATTTTTCAAGCAAATGGCACGAATGGCAAAATTAAAATTATACTGTCTCAATTGCGCAACAATGATACCAGCAATCTTCCTAGAACCTTTGAAATTCTTGCGGAGTATCGTAATGACGAAAAAATAGCACAGTATACAGAAATAGTAGCTTCTTTGGTACAAAATTTTGCAGATAGATTCGAAGATTTCAAATCACTTAAAACTATGATTGATATTCACAACGACCCATTGACTGAAAAAAATGTTGATAATTTGGAATTAGCCGCTGAATTAGAAATAATGAAAAATGATATAAATTTACCGCTAGACACTGGAAAATCATTTTGGAAAAAATAAACAAAGAGAAGTATCCTGTTATTAAGAAGGAAATACTTAAATTATACTCCATGTTCGGGTCCACGTACGACTGTGAAGCCGCTTTTAGCATTTTAAAATTAATTAAAAGTAAATATCGCAACAAATTAACGGATGAACACCTATGTGATTTATTAAGAATAAAACTTTACGAGGGGGAAATAATCATTGGAGATGTTGATATTTGATTTTTTTTTTTAAGATTTAGTTTTAATTTTTAATTTTTTTAATTTTTTACTCAGTGTACTACTTTTGTTTTCTCTGCTTTTGTTCTGCTTGCTGCGTTCAACTTAACACAGTCGCAAAATTCGTAAAACTGATTTGAAATGCGTTTGTGTCAGTTTGCACATGTCTGCCTTAGATACATCACTTTGTTGACAAATTTTTCAGCTACCAAATTGTTATTTATAATTACACTGTATAAGCACAAATGTTGATTTTTCAATGTTCTCATTTCTTTATGATTCGTTTTTTTTCGTGGGGTAATGAAGTTTATGCTTCAAAATATCCTTAATTATCATTAGTTTGATTTTTGTTCTTTGTTTGCTTTTGAAAAGTTTTTTCTCTATACATTTTTCTTTTAACACTCAAAATTTGCTCGTTTTACTTTATGGCTTGTGTTCGGCATAGAGATTGTACTTTTTCTTCACTAATTTTTGCAAATTTTTAATTACTTATTTTAATACCCTTCATATAGGTTTGTCATTCCGTGTATAATTTCTTCGATATCAAGATGGGACCCCATAAAGTATATATATTCTGGATCCTTATGAATAGCGAAGACGATTGAGCGATGTCCGTCTGTCTGTACGTGAAATCGGTTTTCCCAAGCCTCCAGAAGAGCTAGATACTTCGTTCTTGGACCGTTGGATTAGAAATGAACTTAAATAGAGTGGTATTGAAATTCAGAGCTGGGAAGCTTACACCTATTTCTCGACGCAAAATTTATACCAAAAATCTATTTATTTTTTAATGTTTGTAAATTAAACTTCTTTCGTGCTTTAGGAAGCCTCTATGGTCTATTAAAAACTAAAACAATAAAAAAAAATTTCCAGGAATGGGAAATAAACATTTTTTTTCGGCCTGTTCCGTAAATTGTAGTACATGTAGTGACTAAAATTGTTAAAAATTTTAAGTTTTTCTTTAACAAAACCTTTTTATCATGAAGATTTCCATTGGCCAAAAAAGAAATTTTTAATTCAAATTTTACTTCCAGGGGTGGCAAATTGCATTTTTTTTATGCGTGAGAGTAATCAAACAGGCAACTGATGTTGTTTTTTTTTTGCTAACTAAAACTGTTTTATAATTTAGGAAGAACAAAATTGGTATCAAATATATAAAACTAAAAAATTAAATTTCGATTCCAGGGATGGACAAGTGCAATATATAATAGTACATGAAAGTGACCAAAATGGTTAAAAAATTTAAATTTTTCTTAAAAAAAATTACTTTATACCCCAGGAAGCGTTGCACTGATAAACAAAAAATTAAAATTTCGCTTCCAGTATTGGGAAAATAAAAGTTTTTTTTGGTACATGCAATATTTACTACGTAAAAACCAAAATGGTTGCAAAATTTGAGTTTTTCTAAAACAAAACGACTTTATACCTCATGTAGATTTACATTGATAAAAAAATGTTAAAAATTAAAATTTCGCTTCCAGGGTTGGACAAGTGCAATATTTTATAGTTCATGAAGGTGGAGTAGTGTTCTGTCTCTCATGCCGTTAACACGTTTTTCGTCTTTATGTCTGCCAGTCCCGGCTGTGTTTTAGTTATTGAAGAAAATTACAAATTAAAAAAATTAATTGAAAGCATATAAGCAAAAACAAAAAATAAATGAAAATATAAACACAAACATATAATGAACAAAAAATCCAACCAATTAATAGAAAAAAAAGAAAAACAAATAAATTAAATTTTAAATACGCGCGCACCAAATCCTAAATTAAAACAACAAATACCTTCAACTTAAACATATTGCAATAATAAAATACAAAATCACTAACTCAAACAAGAAAAACAACAAAACAATAAACAGTGCATTCCTCACCACCAGTGACGACACCCCATACCAGTGTTGGCACTATGAGCCACTATGGGAAAATGGAAGTGGACCAGACCAGGGCTTTTATGACCTGTGTTTCTGCAGTGTTATGCGCCTCCCATCCCTCTTCCCATAAATAAAATAAAAACTCTATTTTATTGGTGCGGTGTACTGATAGCGGCTGGATCATTCGCTAGTGAAGACAAACACTGGCTAGTGAATGGTAACTGCAGTTGTTGTCATTGCATCGTATTCGCCAATCTAGAGTTTGGATTTCGGTTTTTTTTTCTCTCATCTTGTGATGATGGGTAAGTTTAGAATCGACTTCTGTAACATACGTGGGTTAAGAATGAATTTCTTTTCTGTATATGCTCACGTTTGTCTCCATCGGCCGGATGTTTTCGCCTTAAGTAAAACCCAGTTACATGACGATGCTAATCCACAGGATTTTCATTTGCCCGGGTATCACCTCCTGTCGCTTTTTATTCTTCATAGGGACCTTGCAATATATGTACGTAATGAAGTTGTGTACCAATGCCAGCAACCATTAGGCATGTCTGACACAGAATTTAGCTGTCTTTGGGTTAAATTTAAAATCGGTATACACGTTTTACATTGCGGGTTTCTGTATAGAAGTCCAAACGTGGAAAGAGATGCTACCATACATGGCTTCGATATTCTTTCCGACTCCATATCGAAGATTCTTGATTGTTGTCCGAGCAGTGAAATTGTAGTTGCTGGTGATTTCAATGTTCATAACACATCTTGGCTTCGCCATTCGAGCCACACAATCTCAGAGAGCCAATTTGCTGAGTTGTTCACCGCGCACAATCACCTTGTGCAATTAGTTAATGAACCAACACATATTCCGTGTGTTGAAGGCAACCAACTTGACCTTTTTCTAACTTCACACCCTGAAAAGTATGAAGTTACCGTCAATGCACCTCTCGGTAACTCGGATCATTGCACCATTTCCGCAACCTTTCCGTTCTCCAAACCTCGCTACGTTTCGCGTGCAGCCACGAAGCGTAGTAAATATATTTACGAAAAGGGTCTTTGGGCCGAGCTCAACGAATTCTTCCGGAATTTTAATTTGAAACTACATATGTTTTCATAACAATGATGTCGATTCCATGGCGAAAATGGTTGAAAGCACAATTCTAGTGGGGATGAAAGTTTTTATTCCCTGTAAGGAAATTTCGGTTAAAACTAGGGTGAAGTCTTGGTTTACCCAGGCATGTAAAGATGCGTTGCGATCCAGAGAGGCAGCATTCAGTACTTGGCGTAATAACAAAAATGCCTATACTGATTTGCTACGCAAGAAGGCAAGATCTTCGTGTGCCAAAGTGTTAAGACACGAAAAAGCATTATACGAGCAGCGTGTTCGCACTAGAATTCTCACTGCCCCCAGGGGTAGTAAGAGTTTTTGGTCATTCGTCAAAAGTGTTAAGGAAAGTGCTAGTTCTTCAATTCCGACTCTTTTGAGGAATGACCAAATATTTACTGACCCGGTTAGTAACTCTCACTTGCCTGATAGCTCTCAACCACTCCCCGCGCTCGAGAGAGTATCCGTAACTATGCCTAAGATATTTTTTCGAGCACGTGCAGTTAAAAGGGTTCTTGCGGAACTCAGCACAAGGAAGTCTCCTGGGCCGGATTGAATCCCTGCACTGGTCCTGAAGCAGTGCTCTTCGACGTTAGCACGTCCATTAGCCAAACTTTTCAGTACACTATACTATACTCCGGTAAATTTCCAATGTGCTGGAAGGTTGCTAATGTAACGCCAATCCCCAAAAAGGGAGTGGCTAATAACCCTGAAAATTACCGCCCGATTGCAATATGTTCTGCTATATCGAAGGTGATGGAAACTATGCCTAACTTCCATCTTGTGAAATATCTGCAGTCCAACAGTTTACTAAACGACTGCCAGTATGGCTTCCGCAGAGGCCGCTCTACGGGTGACCTATTGGCCCTTCTTTCGGAAAACTGGTGTAGTTCCATACACCGTTTTTGCGAAAGTAAAGTGGTGGATCTAGATATTTCTAAGGCATTCGATAGAGTGTGGCATGGAGCACTCCTGTCATAACTTATTGCATTTATATCGAGCTTCTCTCGGTTTATATCGAGCTTTCTCAGGGATCGCTCTATACGAGTTGTTATAGATGTGGTCTCATCCGATGAGTTCAGAGTCGACTCAGAGGTACCGCAGGGCTCCGTTCTTTCTCCTACTCTACTTCTAATTTTTCTTAACGATCTACTCTCCCAAACTTCCTGTCCTATTTACTCTTTCGCAAATGATAGCAGCCTTTCGCATTCTTATTCATTTAACTGCAGGCCGTCAACGTCTGAAATCGAGATGAGGAGGCAGTTTATGAATGACGTTCTGGATAGCGACCTCGCGAAAATTTCCGAATGGGGTCAGGCGAACAGGGTCGATTACGCATCGACGTACGTATGACCATGCTGCTTCATCTGTTTCTATGGGTGGTGTAAGTATTATGGAGTCAGGGGCTCTTGATGTTCTGGGTATGAAAGTGAAGTGTGATGTCAGATGGACGGAACATGTTTTTCAGGTCGCAAAAGAAGCATTCAAGTGCGTTGGCTTTTTAAGACGGTGCAAGAGATACTTCAGCCCTTCTGATCTTTTTAATATTTACACCGCTTACATCCGACCGAAGATGGAATACAACTCTCATGTTTGGGCCGGTGCTTCAAAGTCTATTTTGAAGTTACTCGACCGCGTACAGGAGAGGGCGATAAAACTCATCGGAGACAGTAGGGTAGCCAACTCTATTGACTCTCTTGAGCATTGTCGCAATGTGGGGTGCGTATCGTTGTTCTATCGTTACTATAATGGCAGGTGCTCTGGTGAAATTAGGGAACTTGTTCCTGAAACCCATTATTTCTTACGCTCAACGCGTTTTTCATCAAGAGCGCATGCGTTTGTGAGCGATATTCCAACGAATCCCACTACGCATTACAGTCCGTATGTGGAACAGACTACCTGCAGATGTCTTCCCTGCCACTTACAATTTGAGGGGATTCAAGTCGAATATCCACAGATACTACTCCCTTTATCCTTTGTCCCAAAATCTATTTTCCTAGTTCCAGTGCATTGCACTGTATATGTTGGGGTGATCTCCTGAGTGCTGGTCCTACTCCTAAAATGGTTCAAAATTGTAAATTTTTCTAAATAATACTACTTTATACTTCATGAAAAATTGCATTGGTAAAAAAAAAGAAAAAAAAATTTAAAGTTTAACTTCCAGGGTTAGGAAGTTTAAAGTTTTTTTGGTACATGCAATATATTGTAGTACATAAAAGTGAACAAAATGGTTGCAAATTTTAAGTTTTTCTTAAATAAAACGACTTTATACCTAATGAAGATTAGGATTGGTAAAAAAAAAAATTAAAATTTCGCTTAATAAAAATTAAGCCTACAATCCTTAAAAAAAACATTTTTAAGCTTTACTGACGAAGCAGAGGCAAAACCTGGTACTACTTTGCCCTACCCCCTCCTCCGCCTTCACCCTCTAAATGACCCTATAAAAAAATTATTTTGTATAAAATTATGCTAAGCAACTATTTTTAAAGTTTTATGACTTCCGATTTCATCCCTACCCCCTCCTCCCCCTTTGCCCCCTAAATGACACTAACAAAAAAAACATTGTTAATTTTGTATACAATTATCCCATGCTTATATTTTTGGATTTTTATGGCTGCCTGTTTCTGCTCTACCACCTCCTCCCCTTCTTTGCCCCCTAAATGACCCTATAAAACAAATAATAATTTTGTATGTTATTAAACCAAGCATTTAGTTTTATAGTTTTATGACTGCCTATTTCTGCCCTCCTCCCCTTTCGCCCTAAATGACCCTATAAAAAAATATATTTTTAATTTTGTACGTAATCAACCCAAAAATTTATTTTTAGAGTTTTTTAACTGCCTGTTTCTGCCCTACCCCCTTACCCCGAAAATGACCCTATAAAATATATAAAATTTTTTTTTGTTTTTACTTGTTTTGTTTTTGGGTTAACGACCGGGTTTTAATGTTTTCTGTTCAAACGCTAACCTCGTTTACCACCTCGTTTGTCACCTTTTCAGCTTATGTGTGTTCTCTATACGCTCTCTTGTTTGTATCGTTTTAACCTGTAGATCTGTGTGTATGTTGAACTTTTGCCTCTGTTATTTCTTCTTTGTGTGTTTATAATTTATTCAGTTTAACCCTTTAATATTCGTGGAGACCTTCTGGGACACGATCCCACATATATATATATATATATATATATATATATATATATATATATACTAGCTGACCCGGCAAACGTTGTTTTGTCTTCAAGTTTCATTTTCACTGAAAGTCTGGTTCCGTTGCAATCATGGTGGCAATATATGAGATTCATTGGAATGACATTGGAGGCACCTGTCGACTATTGGTCGTACCAACTCAGAAATCTTCGTGAGCTGATGCACAACAACTTTGCTAAAGATCATCACATGATCAAATAAAAAGTTTACGATTCTATAAAGGACATACAGACAAACATTAATTTTTATATATATAGAGCAGTCAATTCAATACAATAGTGTATACAATATTTTTTGTTTGATTGTGTGGTGAATGAATAAATAAATTTGTTGGTGCTCCCACTCTGGAACATGCGACGTATAATTGTCCGTGAGAAAAGCACGGTTCCTCCAAATTCACACCACACACTTGAAGCGTTTGTCCTTGAGCTTTATTAATGGTTATAGCAAAGGATAAACGCACGGGAAATTGAAGACGTTTGAATTCAAATGGCATGTCTTGGTATTAATGGAATCCGTGGTATCAGTACAACTTCTCCTTTTGCTTTGCCAGTGGGAATTGTTGCTTCGATCAAATTAGGCATTAATTTTTTCACGGAAAGTCTCGTTCCATTGCAGAGTTTTGGTGAATTGAGATTTCGAAGAAGTATGATCGATGAACCAATTTTCAAATTTAAAAGATGCGGTGGCATACCGGGTGGTTCCAAAGAATTCAAAAATTCAACCGGATAATTTACTGCGTCTTCTTCATTCGTAGCGGTATCAATGGATTTGTATGATAGCAAGTCACCTGGCAATTTCTGTTGAATTTGAAAATTTATTTCATTAACATTTGCATTTTTTGGTGCTAAAATTGCGCGTTCTCTTAACCAATCATGATTTTTATAGTTTTGAACAATGTTTGGAAAAACGCGATCAATTAGTTCTTCTTTTGATGGCATAATTGTGCAAAAGTTGTTTGGTAACGTGATAAAGCCATTTAAATCACTTGCAATTTTACCATCGCCAATCTGTAGCAGTTGCTTCGGAAACTCACGTGCTGATGGATCGTTTTGAAGACGCACACGCATATTTATGTTGAGCAATAACTTCTGTACATTTCCCCAAAGAAACGAACTTTTTAAACATGCATTAACTTCATCAGCTGGAGTCGATCTGGGAATGACGGGCAACGTTTGTCGAAAATCACCAGATAGCAATATTAATGTACCTCCGAACAATTGTTGATTTCCCCGTAGATCCTGTAATGTTCGATTCAATGCTTCCAAAGATTTTTTATGGGCCATCGGACATTCATCCCATAAAATAATTGCTGCTTGTTGCAAAACTTTGGCCATTCCAGAATTTCTTGAAATATTACACGTTGGAATCTCAACCGTTTGCATGTTTAATGGCAATTATAAAGCGGAATGTGCAGTTCGGCCACCATCCAATAATGTAGCTGCAATACCAGAAGCAGCAAGTGCCAATGCAATTTTTCGTTCGGATCTAATTGTTGCTAAGATTAATGAAATGAGAAATGTTTTTCCAGTGCCACCAGGAGCGTCCAAAAAATATAATCCACCGGTGTTGTTAAAGACAGCTTGCATAATTCTATCGTATGCATTCTTTTGCTGAACATTCAATTGTGGAATGTTTGTTTGCACAAACGCACGCAATTCATTACATTCAAACAGCTGTTCGCGTTGCAATTCTCGCTGAAATAGATCATGCATTGGACGATTAGGTGCGATCATGCCTAATTGTCCTAATGCTTTATTTGCAATCATAAGGCAAATATCTTCAATCAATATCAAAGCCTCATTATACATTTGTAATGTATGTCCCAATTCGGGATCCATCAAAATGTCTTCAGCCATGAAATCTTTATATTTATTCCACAATTCAAGTGGGTTTGATGGAAAGCATGTTGATATTATTATTGCGAATAACATACGTATTTGATTTGGGTGAGCTGAAACTGATGCATTATGAAGCGTAGCATACCAATGCGTATCATCTTCAAGCAAACGCAACCGTTGGCATGCATCACGATATATTACACACAATTCACCATCAACAATTCTTAAATTCTGATATGACTGTGGCCCACGTACGTTCACCAACAACAACCGCAAATAAAAACATTCAACATTATTTGGACTAACTGTATAAATTCGGCCTAAAGCATCCGTTGAAAAAACACCTCGGTAGCCATCAATAGGAGTACCTTTTTTGCGGCGTTGAAATTTTTTTGTTGATGCGTTCCAAGTGAAATATCGTGGTGCTTCCAAATATAATAGTGTTCTTGCAAATTCATCCGTTTGACATAACTTGAAAAAAGCTGTCAGTGTAGTTGCTGGAGGCTGTACTGCTCTTTGTACGACATTTGCATCAGTAAAATAAACACGTTGGCCATTTTCAAGATGGACTGCTAAATGTATAACAACAGGGTGTCTGTCATGTATTGGGAACGATAAAATTCGCCAAATAGCTTCGTTAGTACTAATATATCTTCCCATTTGGTACTGCAAAATTTCATCATTTCTATTTTCAGCAGCCACTCCGAAAACAGCCATATCGCTACCTTTATTAACATACTTGCAAATGTATTTTATTGATTTGACTGAATTGCAGTATTCGACATTTATATGAGCATTAAAAATTTTTGATAACAACGGTGAATACGGCACTATCCAGCGATTATCAGCTTCAAAGTCTTGGTTTCGGATTTTAACGGTAGTAGTTTTACCATTATTTTGAGGTGATCGTCGACGATACTGTGGATATCCATCATCACCGTGTATTGTTTCAACAATCAATTGTCTTGGAAAACGCTTTGAACTTTTGCCGTCGATCATACATGGTGAAATTGGATTGATTTCACCGCAGGGACCGTGTATTATATTTTTCGTGACAACTGCGAATAATTGTGGATCGATGGTTTGATCTGGAATTTCCGATATAACACTATCAATAATATCTGGTGTTATTTTCCGTACCAACCATATCAAAATGTGAGCGTGCGGCAACCCTCATTTTTGCCATTCAATTGTATACATATAGCAGCGCACTTCTCCAAATACACGGAGCTTGACAATCAGATCCATCAACTTTTTCAATTTTTGGTGGAATATGCGAGCGGTTATATCGGGTCGATCTGTTGGCACCTGCCCATCAAATAAGTAATCATACACTTCAGGCCATTTTGGGTTGCAAGTGAATGTGATGAACAAATCTGGACGGCCGTAATGACGAACTTATGACATGGCATCTTGTGTATACTCATGCATATGACGTGGGCTACCGGTATATGACGATGGTAATATCGCCAAACGTCCAATGTCATTCACATCCACATCATTCAATAGTGCATCACGTAAATGTATGTACTCTTCAGATCTCAATCGGGATTAATTATGACGGATGAAATTCAATCGTTCGCTCTCGATTTTAGCATACATGTCCACAATGTATTGATGGAAAAGTTTATTTCATCGCAAAATGTAATTGTCTTCTTGATCACGAATCATCACTCGATACGAATAAAAATTCATCGCACTAACTTTTTTCGTTGTTTCTGGACCTGAAAATAATAAACATTAGTCTTTTATTTTTATTTTCTTTTCTAATCAAAAATCATATATTTTTTTAACAGTCGTTGGATTTATCATCGGTATATTTATATGGTAACCATCATCTCCTCTCCAGAATAAAATCGGGTATTGCAATGCGTCATAACAACGATGGAGTTCAGAAATACGATTTAGTTGCTCATTCCTACGGTACAAAACAATATCTCTTGGCCGAAATTGTTCACCAACTATTACGATTGCCACTTCATCGATTGTTGGTGCATTAAATCGCCTGGCATGTTGTCCGAGTGGTGTTCTATCGGCACGTATTATTATTTTATGGTCATCCGTGGGCATCTGATCCAGTGCAATCTTGAATAATTTGACCAATTCATTGTGCTGATGTAAAAATCTTTGCAGCTGACTCAAGATTTATCGACTTGTGTTTGAAGCAATTGCACAGCGCTGATCTAATTCGCTGTTCTCATTACCAATGATATATATTTGCAAAAACTGATGGTCAGCATCTGGGAATGGCAACCATGATCCAGCTCTATGGTATATCTGTCCTTGAATCTGTAATGTTTTTGAAATAGATTTAGATGACTAATCTGAATTTTGAATCTGAAACTGACCCATATATTCCATGTGAAGTAATTACCTTAAAAGTCGGCATAAATCCATTTCTTATAATATTTGTAGCTCCAAAAGATGTCATTTGGAAGCATGAATTGTACTTTTGAATATTTGTTAAAACATGCTTTGACGCTGGTGAATTACCAAAAATTAATGAGTGCAAAGGGTCTGGCGGAGGTTCTAATACAGGCAAGTTAACTTTGCCACCAGCACAGCACATGCCAGGCGTTTCGTTAATAAATTTGACTGCTTTACAATGTACACATTGTTTATTCATTTGTCCAATATAAGAATGCATACTGTAATCAATTGTGCTATCATAATTATAAGCCGCCAATTCCATTTGTCGTATGATTTGAATTGAGGAACGCGTACGTCGATTTATTGACCTTGCACCTTCAACCGTGTTTGCACTATCAACTGATTGGTTTATATGTCTACGTCGTTCCCTCTGTGATGCATTTTGTTGATTGCGATCTTGTGCACTTTGTGATCTTCGATTGGTTGAAACAACTGTTGAATGACGTGTATGAAAGTGAATATACACTGCTGTCTGTTTGTATTAAAACGCGTAAACAGAACCAAATGAATTGTTTGATGATGTAAATGCGACTCTTACCGATTACATCTATCCACAATTCGAGTTCGATGAAAAAGAACCTTAAAATGATCAATCACTGACACTGACTGTATGCGCTACAACGTGTATTTACCGTGTGTATGAATAAATTTTTATTCAAATAGCAAATAATTTTTTATTCGATATTTTTTATTTGGAATTTTTTGATTTCAAATTTCAACAGCTATCTTTTTAATTGTGTCACAACTAATTATTTGTCATTCGTAAGTTGTTATTTGTCATACAAATAAAAATACAAATAAAAATTTTTTTGAGCTGAATATTTTTAAAAATTTTGATTTTCAACTGAAGTCGGCTAAACACAAAAAATGGACTTAAACTCCCAAAACCTAAAACTTTGAGCTAGATGTGCCACGGCTTAAACTGACGAAAAATAACTATACAAAGTGACACTGACACGTATACATACCACACACGCTCATAGGCACCTACGTATTTGTTCGTGTTTTTTTTTATATGGACAAAATCACATGTTGACATGAAAAATCATAAATCCGATTTCGTGAAAACTTTAAATAAACCATCTACACGACCATACGAACAAACCATAAAAATTTGATCGAATTCGGTTTGACCGTTCGTGAGTTATAAAGTCACAACACACTTGCAACAACTTTATATATATATATATATATATATATATATATATATATATATATATATATATATATATATATATATATATATATGTATACATATATTCATAAAAATATGTTTTTTAAATACATATTCTTAGTTTCTTGAGAAGAAGTGGTATTGTTCAAAGCATTTGATGCATAAGCCAACAACGCATATTTTACACATTGTTGGATGTGCTTGGTAGTGAAAACCTGCACAACCACGCGGTTTTTTTTGTCCTTGGTTGCTACAACAAAGTGATTTACTTCATCATATCTGGTTGGGTTTTCTTTTTCATCTCTAGCTACATGACGATAACTTTGAGGTGGTTTTTTGCTGCCATATACAAAAACATCGAGTATCAATTATTCGGCAATAGCTTGCAGAATGCAAGCATTTTGTATGGAAACGTCTACTAGTCTTGTAAATATTGAGAACCACCATTTTTCCCGCGCGCATCAATTCCATATGCTTTGCCGTTTTGGTCTATTCTCTTAGTTTCAACCATATCTTGATTATATTACTTTAGGACATGCGGTAGAGGAGAGAATTTGTGCTGATTTTGGTGATTGGTAAGCCAATTTAATTTTTCTTTGTAAAGTTTGTTCGATTATTTTTGTCAGCGGTTTTTCTATGCCTTTAGTACACTTCTTCCTGTGAGCAGTATAAATGTAGTATATTTTGCAATAGTATCCTACAGTGTGTCACTACTTCCTAACTGTTCACTAGGTCTCTATCGGCACTAGCGGGAGTATAAACTGATGATTTTCACACATCTAGCTGGTACATTTAGTTTATTTCATATTTGGCTCTTAAAATTGCTATAAAAAGTTCATCCAAATGAATTACTTTGACGCTTCTAAAAAAATTTAAAGCTTCGGCTTATGTCTTCTTTGGCTGCATACCGTTTAAAAGATATTTCTTGACCCGCCTCAGGTGTTCCCATCATCAAATTCCCCCACTATTTTTCCGGCATCCCCTTCGAGTATTTCTTTGACAATGATCCGCAATCCATAAAGCCTACTATACAAGACATATTTTTTACATCTGAGTTGTCAACCTATCAACTCATATGTAACTATGTATGTCTGTCAAAAAGAACAATTTTACAGAAAGTTATAATATTCGGTCACAAACGCACATGTCAATTGCTTCTGACATAGTTTCTGGTTTTTTCAACAGCTAGTCTACGCATTTTGTATAGTTTTTGCAGACACCAAAGTAGGCCGAAGGTTTCAAAATGGTATCCTGCCGCCACAAACATATTTGTTTGGACCGTAAAAGAATTCATAAATTTTAAAGATCTTTACTTTTAATTTGAAGATATTAAGTCAGGATATAACACTAAAGTTTTATTTATGTATTTATGTGTATAATTTCCATTAAATGGCTAAAAGAGCATACAGCGGTATTGTAAAATATCAAGTTTGTCCGGCTAATGCTTTCATAAGCCGTGGCATGCCGCTGCTTGTTTCGTTACGGCATAGAATTCTTACAACGTATTTTTCGAAATAAAAACCGCTGATGTCAGAAGGTTTGTCAGAAGAAAATAGAACACGAGTCACATCCTGATACCCAAATAAATATAATGGCTGGCAAATTGTAGGGAAACCCTAAAGTTTTATTCCCACATTTTTCTAGACAGCAACGTAAGCACAAAATACTTACGTTGCTTACCTCAAGTTACACCTTATATTTTCCCACATTTTGCTAAACAGTAACGTAAGCATAAAAATACTGACGTTAATTAGTTTATATTAGATTTTAAATACATATTTTGTAAAATTAGTCTTAAGATCGGTTTAAATAAATTAAGTTGTCACTCTGAAGAGCTGACAACATAAAACAATAAAAATATTGTGTTTTATTCTTACTATATGGAGGAACAATAAATAACCCATTTAACTGGCCCAGTGGGGGAAAAATTTCGGATAAATATTAAATTAATTGAAATAAAAATGATTAATTTCAAGAATAAAAAAGAAAATTGTATAAAAGTGAATAAACAAAAATTATAAAGAGAACTTTAAAAGAAAATATACTAATGTGAGAGAAGAAAGACTTTTTTTAAGAACGAATAAAATTTTTTTTTACACAACAATTTGTTAATTTATTAAAATTAAAAGCAACAAAGATCAACAAAAACTAAAAATTGATTGTTGCCAAATAAGAAGTGGACAATTTATAAAAAAAGAAGAAACTTTGAAATTTAAGAAATTAAAAAAAACATATATTGGCAAAGTTACTGTAAAAAGATGAGTAGATTCGATGCAAACAGAGATCTGCATCAAACCGACGGAGCAATGCAGGAAAAGATCGCTGAATTAGAGGCGGTCCTGCGGTTGCAAGAACAAAAAATCCTCCAAAAACAACAGTAATTACAGCAAGAGCAACAACAACGTGAACAGCAATTACTGCAAGAGCAGCAGCAACATGAACAGCTACAACAACAACAACAGCAATTACATCAAATGCAACAGCAGCAGCAAATACACCAACAGCAGCTTCATCAGCAGAATTATCTCCTAATGGAACCGAAAGACATAATTCAGCATTTCGACAAATTAGACCGCTGAATAACAACCATAGTATCAATGGATTCATAAAGTCCATAGATATGTTAATAGGTCTTTGCGGAGCTAACACTGCATTAATTAAGTTTGGAATCCAGATAACAATAAACTAAAAAATCACTGCAGACTTCGCAACATATATACGGCAACTTGGAGACATCTCATGGGATCAACTAAAAGCAAAGTTGAAGGCCCAAGCCAGACCGAAGGCATCGTATGCCGAGATTTTTAACAGGGGTCGATACATTAAAGTGAGTAATTTAAGAGAACTTTTTGACTGTTTCGAATTACCAAAAAATGAAATAAGCGAATTTTATGAACTAGATGATAATAAATCTATGTTGTATAGCTCAGAAAATGTAGACAGGGACTTAGTGAATATCTTAATTGAAAAAATAGATGGACCACTCAGAGTTCATCTAGATGAAACTTTGACATTAAACGACATAGTAAACAAATATACTAAACTTAGATTGCTAGACGATAGTAGAGCTATTGACAGTAGGCATAAGGCAAATAAAAATTTTAGCAATAATTACTATATATATAATTGGCAAAATAAGACTAATAGGTATAATGAGAGAGCTAACTTTCAAAACAATCAAATAAACGAAAGGTGTTCGAATAGGGCAAAGAATTTGCACATGAGTGTAGATCGGCAAACTACACATATGGATGTAGGAAATGGAGAGGAAAAAGAAGTAAATTTTTTAATACAGCCTCCTCCATCCAATTAACGATAGTGTTACTCACTATTGGGAAACAAAAAATACGATTTTTAATTGATACTGGCTCTTCAACCAGCATTATTAAACCTCATGTTTTGAAAGAAAATTTTCAAATAGAAGAATTAATGAAACCCGTGCAATACAGAACAATTAACGATACAAACATAATTAAATTTAAAGTTGTAACTCCCTTCCCAAAGGAATTTTCTGCTCAAGGAACTTTACGTTGGAAAATTATTAATTTCTGCAATAATATATATGATGGAATAATCGGACAAAATTTTTTGGTACCCCTTAAGACAATAATAAATAATGAACATGGTTATATAGAAATTTTTGGCCAAAAATTGTTTTTTGAGGAAATGTACTGTTCTTTCTTTGATGAGAATATAAGTGTATTAGAACCAGTTGCAAAAACAAATATCGTAGACAAACTTGATTTTTGTCACTAAAATGAAGAGGAAAGTAGAGCAATCAAAAATCTTCTTACTGAGTTTAAAGATTTATTTTATGTAGAAGGCGATAATCTTTCAACCACAACCCAA
Organism: Linnaemya tessellans; assembly: GCA_951800035.1. Classification (NCBI taxonomy): domain Eukaryota; kingdom Metazoa; phylum Arthropoda; class Insecta; order Diptera; family Tachinidae; genus Linnaemya; species Linnaemya tessellans. The sequence goes on along the minus strand of OX637533.1, from coordinate 48,016,031 downwards.
ACATAACATCAAATCGTTACTACAATTGACAAACCACTCTATTCAAAAATATACAGATACCCCCAAATTCATGAAGACGAAATAAACAAACAAATAAAAGATATGTTAAAGCAAAACATATATACAATAGTCCTTTATGGATTGTGCCTAAAAAAGCCGATAATTCTGGAGAGAAAAAATGGCGATTAGTAATAGACTATCGCAAATTAAATTAATTTACAGTAGAAGACAGGTACCCTACCTAACCTTAACAGTATTTTAGATAAATTAGGCAGAGCCCAATATTTTTCGACTGTGGACCTGGCAAAAGGTTTCCATCAAATACTCCTTAAGGAGGAAGATCGAAAGAAAACGGCATTCTCTACACCCTTTGGGCATTACGAACTTATTCGAATGCCTTTTGGTCTTTGTAACGCACCATCAACCTTTCAGAGATTGATGAACTCTCTGCTAAGAAATTTCATAAACAAGACGTGTGTGGTGTATATGGATGATATTTTAATATTCAGTTCATCTCTGGTGGAACATATCGATAATATAGAAGATATATTTAGAACCTTAAGGAAGGATAAGCTAAAGATACAAATTAACAAGTGTGACTTTCTCAAGAAAGAAACACAGTTTTTGGGTCACATATTAACAACTAATTGTATAAAACCAGATCCTAACAAAATCTCAATGATACAAAATTTGAAACTACCGAGTACTGAAAAACAGATTAAGTCCTTTTTAGGAATGACCGGTTTCTATAGAAAATGTATTAACAACTATGCCAAAATTGCATACCCAATAACCAAGTATTTGCAGAAAAACACAAAAATTAATATGAATGACCCTAGCTATATAGTGGCTTTTGAAAAACTTAAGGAGCTTATAACGAGTTCACCCATACTGAGATACCCAAGTTTTTCAAAACGTTTCAAAATCGTCACTGATGCAAGCAATAACGCAATTGGAGCTGTCTTAACTCAAGATGGTCACCCAGTAGCATATGCTTCGGGAACGTTGAACAAACACGAAATAAACTATGCAACAATTGATAAAGAATTGTTGGCAATAGTTTGGGGTGTTAAATATTTTGGGCCATACATTTATGGGAAAGAATTCAACCTAGAAAGCGACCATAAACCACTGAAGTGGCTCATAAGTAAATATGCAGGCAAAGATATAAGCCCTAGGCTACAATGATACCTGATTGACTTAGGCGAATATAATTTTAAGATAGAATATATAAAAGGGAAGTGCAACTATATTGCAGATTTCCTAAGTAGAATCAATGTCGAAAGAAACGAGATAAATACATCAGAGGAGTTGATGGACTGCGGTGAAACAAGCAATATTGGAGATTCTTTAGATGTTGAGACTGCACACTCTCAAGGGGAGGATCTCCACGATGGTATTCCAATATTAGATACGGTAGTAAATCGTTTTAAAACTCAAATTATTGTAGTGGATATTAAAGAGAAAGACATTGAAACGGTTTTTTGGCAATGAAAGAGTTTATATAGACAAACATGATATTGCAAATAGTAACACATCCAATATTTTAAGAAGGGAGGTTGCTAAAGGAAAAATAGTAATATTTTCCAAATTAAATGATCACGAATATTACAAGGTTCAACTGAAGTTGGTAGCGGAATTTCCAGACAGAAACAACTTTAAATTAGTCAAGTGTTCTTATTTAGCTAGAGATATTGAGGATGATAATGAACTCAATAAAGAGATATCGCTGTTCCATAAATACGAAAGTGGACAATCAGGTATTTTAGCTACCTACGAGAGTATCAAGCATAGGACATATATCCACATTTGAAATTGTCAATACATAAAATAATAAATAACTGTTACATTTGTGCGTCAGCTAAATATGGCAGAAACCCAATAAAAAATAAGTTCAAAATAACTGAGACCCTTCCACCACAAATGAAATAATTCACGTCGATACTTACGTAAACAGTAAACATTCATTCATAATTTTTATCGAAAATTCTCAAAACACGTAATTTCATTCCATTTGCTCGACAGAAATAGTCAAACTTTAGTTAGGAAAATTAGAGCATTTTTAGCCATTAAAGGCAATGTTACCAAATTTGTGCTAGACAATGAGTTCAATAACGTCAATGTAAGGAGCTACCTTAATCAAGAGGGAATTCAATATCATTTTACGAAACCGAATAGCCATACCGGCAATTCGGATATTGAAAGATTCAACAATAGAAGAAAAACTTCCAATAAATACTCAAATCCTTAAGGCAATAATATTCTACAACAGTGCTTACCATAGCGCAATAAAATGCAGTCCCATAGATGTACAAAATAAATTGATTGATCATACCATTATAAAAGAAAGATTAAAATATGCTAAAACTAAAAAAATCCAAAAAAGAAATAAATATCGCAAAAACTACATAGAAAGCAGAGAAGAAGGCTTTATAAAGAACTATAAAAGCCTAAGGCACAACGAACAAAGTTTATTAAGAAAGGGTTGCAAAATCTGCATGAATCCAACGTTAAAAGGTCTTTAAAATATGAAGTTGACGATATAGACAAAACGAATCCTAATAATGGTGAAGACTATATTCACTTTGAGCATTTGTTTGAACGTTTTAATAACCTCAAAAGGTGTTTTAGAAACGAACAGGTCCTAAAACAATAAAAAAACTTTAGAAAACGCTCTTATCGTCAATATTAAAAATCTTTTAAATTTGCAGATCCTGATAGTAATGGTAATGATGATTCTAGCAACTGAGACACAGGGAACACTACAGATTAATCCAATCACGGAGGAGACAGGTTATGCCCAAATTAAGGTAGGGAAAGTTGAGGTGATAAACCAAACGATTACAGTATTGCACTTAGTTGATACCAAGGAATTATATCAGATTTTAAATCAGGTCGAGAATAATCTAAAAAAATGTATACCTTGATAACATGAAAATGATCGAAACAGAAATAAAAATTATCAAATCTAAATTGAAATCAATCACTCCGACGGAACTAAAGAGAAAAAGGGGACTGTTTAACTTCGTTGGTAATTTTTTTTTTTTTTTAATCTTGGACCAGTACTCAGGGGATGACCCCTATATATGCAATGCATTGCCCCGGAACTGAAACGGGGGAATAGTATTGAGGGGAAAGATGAGAAGATAGACAGTTTTTTTGTAGCTATTTTAACCTTTTACTTCGCCGGCTAATTTTTGCTACAGGGCCGACGGAGGTGGGTGCTGTTACTCTGCTTTTAGTACATGATCGTGTCAGTGCCAATTATGTTCAGTGACCAGTGACTATGCCTTCATCATTGAAACAGGCTGACAACAACTAACACAACCACGCACTAATGCTGATCAGAAGAATTCAACACAATATTTCCGCTTCATAGTCTTGTGTTCTACTACTTCAGCCAACAGCACCTTATAAGCATGCTTATAAGTGGCTGGCTTGAGTTATGGATGATGATGATCGTCAAGAGATCCTTGAGTATCTTAGTGTAATAGATGAGAACAATCATAATACAATATGTGCAGTTAATAAGCAAATTTATATAAACACACAGTTTAACGAATCGGTCCAAATTTTAAAATCAGCTGTAGAAGAGGACAGAACAAATATTAGAAATGCTTTCACAAGTTTTAAGAATAGACAGAGCGAAATTATTCAAAGACTTCTATATACAGACCAAATGTTCAAACTCAATTACCTCAAAGGAAAAATTGAACATATTCAGGACAACATTGCTTCTGCTAAGAATCACATTTTTCACCCAAGTATCTTAACATCAGAAGAAATTGATAAATTCAAAATCGATTTAGTTAAATTAAAATCCATGAAAGCTGACGTTTTAAACTACAAAGACGGAATTCTGATTATTGCAATAAAAATTGCAATTGACTACATTCAAACTGACCTAAAAATGATTACACCTTTACCAAATAAACATTATATGGAAATTAATGAGCCAAATAGCTATGTTATTGAAATTGACCACCATGTTTTTACTTATGAGGAGAATGTTTATCTCAAAAATTTAAAGCATAGTAAATACTGCACTTTGTTGAACAACTGTAATTTTAAGTATAATAATCCAACCGAGATTGAAACGTTTGAAGACGATATGATTTTAACAAAAAATGCCAACGACTTAGAAATTATACAGGACTGTGATGATCGAAAGCTAAGAATTAATACAAATTATTTGCTTTTCCTTTATCATTGCGAACTGAAAATTAACAGTCAAATCTTCAAAAAGAATAGCTTTTCAGGACAGATATTTTTACCCAAATAACAACTTTTCAATTTCTAATATAACACCAATTAATTTTAAGCAAATAGAACTAAGAAACTTTGAGAATGTAAATGAAATAGAGGAATTGAAAGTCCACAAAAATATTTCCTATGGAATAAACATAGTATTTGTGCTTGTAATCGTAATTATATTAATTTTAATAATAAAAAGTAGAAAGAATGTTATAGTAAACAAAATTAAAATTAGAAACAAGCTTGAAACGGAAGATTTTGAACTAAAAAGAATAAAGGAAAAGTATGTCTTATCATAAGATTACAAAAATTTGTCAAATGAAATTAAATTTATACTTACATATGTACATACTAAAACCCAGGAGCGTTTTAGACTAAGGGTTGAGGAGTCACATCCTGATACCCAAAATAATTATAATGGCTGGCAAAGTGTAGGGAAACCCTAAAGTTTTATTCCCACATTTTGCTAGACAGCAAGGTAAGCATAAAATACTTACGTTGCTTACCTCAAGTTACACCTTTTATTATCCAGCATTTTGCTAAACAGTAACGTAAGCATAAAAATACTGACGTTACTCAGTTTCTATTAGATTTTAAATATTTTGTAAAATTAGTCTTAAGATCGGTTTAAATAAATTAAGTTGTCACTCTGAAGAGCTGACAACATAAAACAATAAAAATATTGTGTTTTATTCTTACCATATGGAAGAATAATAAATAACGCATTTAACTCACGCTCTAATTGAAATTTTGTCGGATGACTTTTTGTCTGACTTTCACAGAATCAATATGTGAAAGGTAACACAAGACATGTATGTGTGCAGTGGAAAATTTGACAAGGCAGTGGAAAATTTGACAAGGTGTGCAGTGGAAAATTTGACAAGGCAGATGTAAAACACATGTCGTGTTGGGGGGCTTTATTGTATTAATGAAAAGTCTAATATATATCTATAATGCAGAACATATAATGAAACCGTTTCATTGTCTGAATGGATGATTTTTGTTTCCATGTTTTGTTTTTGGAGAAAGATATGAATTGTTAAATAGTTTTCAAAACGATAGCATGATTTATAGACAAAATCCATCATTACATACGCTCTTGAAATTGCAGTCTCTCTATCACAAAATCTTTTTTTGTATTTGAGTATGTATTGTATGAAAATGATTTCAAAAGCAATAATAACAAAATGAACGCATTTGTATGCTATTTACATTGAAATGTGAAAACAATTGTAATGTGGCATTCTTCCCAATTCCGTGATAGTATCGAAATTTGTGACATTATTCATTACCTTGTCATAACTAGTCTGATTCCACTGCATCTAGGCGAATTCATATAAGGTCAACTAGACGGCTGTTTTCCGGACTTTATGCTACTTTGCGCTGCTTTAAATTTTAGCAAGTTTGTCTGTCAAAATTTTGTTTTCAAATTTGTGGGAGTTCGCCCATGAGTTCACCTCAGTTTCGGCACAAGAAAATTTATTATCATAAATATGCCAGATCGTACATTATCACCCAATTTATAAAGCGAAAATGCAGAGTTTAATATTTTCTTCTGACAATTGCTAACATCTTCTTCGTATTCAATCTGAATTTGATTTTGACGCATTGAATTGATGTGACTAATTTTAACATTTATCGCTGTTCAAGCAATCGTGTTCACGACAATTTTAACCGTGGTTCTGTTATGTGTGCAGTATATTAATAATGAATTCATTGAAATAAATTGACAAATCGCAGATGGAATCGGTCTGTAAGTATAAGGTTTCTTAGTAATAATGCACTTCTTTAACTCTGAAATTTTGCAGCTTAAAAATGGACCGCTTTACAAAGGAAACCGGCAATTACAGTGAAACTTCGATATAACGAACTTCGTTATAACGAAAAACTCAATATAACGTATGTTTTATTGAGTCCCTTGAGAAAACCTCTTTATTGCAAAGTTTTTCATACAAAAATACACTATAGCTATAGCGAACAAATTGTGAAGAAAAAGTCTCTATATAGCGAAATATTCCTTAAAATTCCTCAATATTGCGAAATCAGAATAAATCCTAATTGCTAAAGTCCCCTTATAAAAATAGCGAAGTTTAAATGTATGTATATACAAGCGCATTTCTAAAGCCCTCTACAAAACCCTCTATACAACGAAGTAAAAATAAAATTATAACGAAGTGGTAAAGTCCCGTTTTCTTAATGTGTGTGCAAAACTATAGTTATGTAGTTTCACATTTTAAAATTAACTTTAAACATTTATTTAAAACATGGAAAGTAAATTTATTAATTTACTGGTTTTCTTCAGTGAAATTTTACATAGTTAGGTAACTTTTTCTAACAGTCCATCTCTTCTATTGCATTAATTGGTAGTTATTTTCGTATATGCATAAACAACTAAAATTTTTAAAAACAAATTTCTTAAAACCATATTGCTCACAAGGGCTACCTAAAAGGTTTCAAAGCAATTATACTTATTCAATGCTTTTATGAATGATATGAAACATAAAAAATCAAGCACTCACAGATATTTATTAATAATAGTGTCTTTAATAGGCAGCATGCATTAGCATTATTCATTTTGCTATTTTTAAGTACTAGCTCAATATTCATTTTATAAAATACAACATTATGCGGTTTAATTTGTTATCATCCAGACCTCTGGTGTGTACGTATGTATGTATGCCTATATTATGTATGACTGCATTTAAAAATGCAGTGACCTTTAATTTGCTCTCAGATTTTCAAGGAAAACATTAAGTAACGTTCCTTTAAAGTTCAGCCATTATTTGTTTTCCTCAGTTTCTGTATTAGAGATTTAAAGAACACATTTAAAAATAGAAACATTGCAACATGTAAGCAGCAAATTAAATTAACTTTTAAATTTTATATGTATATAATATATGTATATATATACATATATATATATATATATATATATATATATATATATATATATATAGTATATAAATTAACTCTTTTATTATTAAAATTTATAAAAAAATATATTTTTTGAGCTAAAGCCCATCCTTTATTTCTCAAGAATGAATTAGAACTAACTTTTTGATACAAAATTATTATTATTAATACCTGTTGCACAACTTCAACAATTTGTGTGCATTGCAAAATATTTAGGTGAAATTTAAGAACATTAAAAATATAAAGTAAAAATTATGTCTGGATCCAACGTCAGCGTAATTCTTTTGCTGTTTTGTGGGAAAATATTGTGCGCATGTGTCTTGTCAGCAGTGGCGGAGTTTAAGTAAGGAATGTGTTAACTACTCCTCCCTAAAATTTCAAACGTCCTCGTTTGTTGTTTTTGGTTTATTGAATAATTGGTTCAGTCCTTCTATTGCCGAATCTGTTAGGTGGATGGCTTTTCCTTTTCTAATCTTCCAAGTACTTCTTCCGATAACTATAATGATGACGACTATTACGAAGGTAAGAATTGAGGTTATAGTATATTTTATTTTACTATCTTTCTCTAGGGTGTCTATGTAATTAGTGTTATTTGTGTTCAGTTGATGTAGCATTTGTAAGGAGAGTATTTCCTCCACAGTGTTGGATATAGAGGGTTGAAGGATTCCTTGTTGTTTTTTGTTCGTTGTAAAATTTTTCTCCCTGGATATCAATAGTAGAGTTAATAAAATGAATCAAAAATGTGCCATCTAATGTAGTTATTTCGTTTTCAATGGTGACTTCTCCGTTAAATTTATTCAGGAATAAAATGCCTGGTGTAATTTCCTCAAAGTTCGGAATATGTTGATTGTTGATTTCGGTGCAATTCGGTGCGCGGCTTCTCAGGAGGTTTTTTACACAGGTATCGTTGCTTAAATCTACTATATTATTTCTTAAACATACTTCTAAATTATTATAGTTCTTACATTTTTCTTTAATTCCGTACATTTTTACACCGCAAATTAGTATTTCATTAAAATTTATTTTATTAATTCTCTCATTTTGTTTTACTGCTCTTACTTCAATTGTTTTACATATTTATGTTATTATCAACGGTTGGTAAGCTTATTATATAAATTATTATATTTCCGTTAGATGCAATTTTTATTTCGGAAAATTCAAAAGCTTCATCTAAATTTACAAATGGGATATTTTCTTTGTCAACAATATTTTTGGCTATATTAATCTCTTCGTTAGATAGGATGTAAGAATCTTTCATGACTTCCAATTTAAATTTTAGCTTCAATAGAGTAGATCTATTTCTGTAGATCCACCATGTTCTATTGTTTTTGCAATATTATTAGTAATATTAGTAATTTCATTAATTTTTTCTATGGTTAGCTTGTTGATCAATACTTGATTGTTATTATTTTCTAGAACATTATTTAATTTGTTTAGAACAATCTCATGATCGTGGCGGTCAGGACTTCCGGCTATCCACTTCCATGCGCTGCCTATAAAATCTAAAGATCTCTTTAGTTTTTTTACCCGTAAATTATTTAAATGTGTCTTGATTTGGGATATCAGTAAGGATATGAAAGGGTAATGTGGATTTCGTCTGATTGTCGATGTCTGTGTCATTTTTTCAATGTTTTCTATTATGTCTGAGAACTTGTCGATGTCTATCTCGTGAATTATTTTAAAATGTCCAGTTTGCAGTCTTGCTGTGACCTTTTCTATTGTTACCATTTGAGTAGTGCAGGATCTGAATGTCCGCGTAACACAGCGACGTGATCGATCTGTATGGGAAAATGAAATTTATAATGTATTTTAGTTGCGTATTCTACTTTTATGTACTATTTGTCCCTTTTCCGTCAAAACAGTGCTATGTCTGTCTTCTTTAACTATTTCCTTTGAATATGGCTTGGAAAGTTTAGTTCCTAATCTTTTATTTCGCTTTACAAAAATTATTTGCCCTAGTAAATAGGATTTTAGTTCGTGTCTCTTCCTATTATGGAATTGAATATCTTTTCTCTGTTTCACTGCCAATCTCTCAAGGTTATCTTGCCTGGTCTTTTCTATATTCTCTGGAGTAAAACTAACACTTCGTCCGAAAATCAAGTCAACGGGTTTCCTATTAGTCACTGAGTGCATACTATGGTTGTATTCAGACACTGATCTTTCCAACAAATCGTCAAAATTTCTGTGTCACCCATTTTCCTTAATACATCGCATTATCTCTATTATAGTTGAGTGAAACCATTCCACCTGACCGTTAGCTTGGCCCTTATATGGCGGTGTTGTATAAACCTCTATTTTCAACTCATCTTCCATCATGAATTTAATAGCGGCTGAGTTTAGTGAGGGTTCGTTGTCTATTATTATAAATTTGGGTACGCCAAAGCCGAATATTATCTCCCTGAGTGGTTTCCTAATATCTTCAATTGATCTGCTCTTTAATATTTTTGTAATGGCAAATTTTGTAAATTTGTCAAGGGCCGTCAGTATTACTTTTCCCTCTGTTAAAAACAAATCTATGTGAATAGTGTGGCCTGGATGTGTTTTTATCGATGTTTCTGTTAGCTTAGGTTGATTAGGGTGTCGGTCGTATTTACTTTCTTTGCACGTAGTACAATTTGCTATAATGTTCTTTATTTTACTGAGCATACCTGGGAAAAAACTTTTTTCTAGAATTTGTGATTTATTTTCTCTCGCGTTCCTATGAGCGCGCAAATGTGTTTCCAAAATTACAGTTTCCTGATCTTGTTCATTGGTGATATCATTGACAAATTTTTGAGTATAGCGAGTTTTGTAGTTACTAAAATGTTGTGGATAGAAGTTTTGGATAATACCCATTATCCCTTCCTCCGAGTGAATTCCGTTAATTACGGATGGGTTGAGATATCTTTTCAGATGAGCTAAAATGATTTGTTCGTTGTATAGTGGTTCTTCAATAATATGTCTATGGACCGTAGGGAAGACAATTTTGAACTGATAGGATGCAGTTTCAGACTGTTTGAAAAATATTTGGTTCTTAAATACATTAATTGATGTTTCGGCACATGGTATCAAGTCATGTGGTGAACTTTCGGTACTATGGGCTGTAGATGTGAGTGTATTAATTTGAGCAGGTATTCGTGATGGGGCATCTGCCACTACATTGGAATATCCTGGTTTATATTTCAATTCATAATTATATTCCTCTAGAATCGATTTCCATCTTTTGATTTTTGAGTTAGTATTCTTAGAGCTCAATGAATATGTGAGAGGTTGGTGATCAGTATAAATATTGATTTTTTTCGAACCATATAAGTAATTTCTGAGGCAATTTAGTGACCATATGATAGCCAACATTTCTTTTTCGTTTGAGGCGTAGTTTTCCTCAGTTTTACTGAGAGTTCTTGAAATGAATGTTATTGGCCTGTTGTCTTGCGATAGCACTGCTCCAATCGCGAAATCGGAAGCATCTGTGGTAAGCTCGAAATCTTTCTCGAAATTTGGATGAGAAAGTACGATATCCCTTGATATCAGAGTGGTTTTTATTTTACTAAAGGAGTCTAATGCCTCTTTGCTTAACGTGATTAATTTCTTTTTTGATGCGTTCTTTGAAATATTACCGCATTCACCTCTCAACAATGCAGTAAGCGGTTTGGCAACTTTTGCGAAGTCCTTAATAAATCTTCTGTAGTAGCCCGCCATTCCAAGGAATGATCGAAGGTCCTTCAAATTCCCTGGAGGTCTCATTTTTGCAATTGCCTCCACTTTCTTCGTATTTGTTTTTATACCGTCTGCGCCTACTATGTACCCCAAAAATTCTACTTCCTCTCTAAGAAATGCACATTTATCCATCTGTATTTTCATATTGGCCCTTTCCAGAGTTTTGAACACTACCTCCAAATTTTGCAGGTGTTCTTCCTCATTTTTTCCAAAAATTATTACGTCGTCAATGTAGACGTAACATCGTTTCCCTATATGCTGACGAAGAATGTCGTCTAAAGCTCGCTGAAATGTTGACGGTGCATTCTTAAGTCCGAAGGGGAGGCGTAAAAATGCATACTTCCCATTATTTACGGAGAATGCCGTATTTTCTATATCAGACTCACGGAGAGGTATTTGTTGAAACCCACTCTTCAGGTCTATAACTGTGAAAAATTTGATTTCGCCAAGATTTGAAAGTACCTCGTTTATCTCAGGAATTGGGTATCGGTCTGGTATAGTAACCGAATTGAGCTTACGGTAATCTATTACCAGACGATATTTTTTTTCACCAGAACTATCGGCCTTTTTATTGACTATCCAGACGGGTGAATTGTATGGTGATTTTGATTTACGAATAATTCCATTGGCAAGGAGTTCTTCTACTTGGCGTTCCACTTCTCCTTTTAGTGCCATTGGATATGGATATGGTTTAGAGTAAACCGGAGTATCCGTAGTGGTACGGATTTCGCCTTTCACTAATGTTGTGAAAGTTAGTCTTTCGTCGGGATCCGAGAATAAATTCGGGCATTTTCGTATTATATTATTTAATTTTATATGTTGTTCTCGCGTTAGGTTTGGCATGTTCAGTTCAAATGAATTTACTTCCTGGGACATTCGTTGTTTTAAAGGAATTCTTATTCCAGGAGACATTGTCATAAAGCTTCTGTCAGTATGAATAGTTGCTTTCAATTCTCTCAAGGTGTCGTTGCCTATTATTCCGTGAAATGAAGAAAGGGTAGGCAAAATGTAGAATTTAATTTTTTTAATTTTTGGTCCGAAAATGTCGATATTTATGTGGTGAGTGATCTCGATGTCACCCGCAACGGAACTTACTTTGAACGGTTTTTCGTTTTGAATTGAATTCTTAATCCGAGTCGATTGGATGTAATTTTTGTTGGAACCTGTGTCGATAAGAAAGTCTAATTTGTCTCCGCAACTAGTAACGTATTCGAAACATGGAAGCGAAGATGTCGTTATTCTTAAAAATTTACGTTATCGTGTTCTGATGGAATATTGCTTCCAGACGGAATATCGTCTGCGACGGCAACCTGTTCGGATCTACATTTGTTTGAACAGGATACAAAGTTTCATCGTCAAAGTACTCGTAATTTGTTTCGTCATGGTTCGTTTCTAAATGAAAATTACGTTGGATTTTATTGGGAGGATGGGAATTCTGACTATTCAGAGGACATTTATTATTATAGTTCGGTGTTGGTTCAGTTCGATAGTTATTGTGCCTAAAGTGGCTCGAGCTATCGATCTCCATTGGCACCGGTTGTGCAGTAGGGCTATTTTGATTGTGGACTGTATTTAAATTCTGTCTAAAATGTCTAATATTATTGAAGCCATTATAGGGTTGATTATAGCTGAATCTGTTGTAATTGGGTTGCTGGTTACCGAATCTGTTGTAATTGAGCTGCATCATTCGTATTGGTGGGAAGACATTAGGTCGGTTATAGAAGCGATTATGTTGCTGATTTGCACCGTAGAAACGGTGAGGTGTAGCTGGCACGTAAGACAATTCAGGATAGAACTGTTGTCCTTTAAAATTTGTCACTGGCCGTGAAGGCTTGTGTAGTGTTGTACCCACATTATGTCTATTCACATCTTGTGCGTAGTTAAGACGAAATGTCATATTCTCCAATTTTTGGCATAAGTGCAATGCCTGTGGAAGCGTAGCTGGTTCACGGATGCTTAATAACCGTGCCAAATCACCGTTAAGACCTCGGATAAAAGTATCCAAAGCCTTTTCTCTATAAGAATTGGTCATAGCGCGGATTGATTCCTCGCTTATGTCTAGACATGCTACTTTATCTAAAATGAGTGACAGATGTTGATATACCATTTGGTAGAAGGTGGCTACGTCTCGATGACGTTGAGTTAAACTCGTCATCTGGTACTCTAGAGTACCAATATCTCGCTTATCTGAATAGTGTAGCATCAAGCATTTTTTTATTTGTACCCAATCCAATGGGGTTCGGTAGGATTCAAGTGCTGTGTCGGCCTCGCCTACGATCTTGTGTCTTATCGTGTGAAGTATAGCAAAATACTTCGGTGTGCCCCTAAAATTTGCGTATGCGTCCAGTATTCTGTCTACAGTTTTCCTCCATGAATTGAATTTCCCAGAACGTCCGGAAAATTCCCTAAGGCACTTAACCATGTCCGGTATACGGTCAAGGTCAATTGTGTTTGTAGCGTCAACTGCTACATGATTGTCCTGAAGGTCTTCTACTGGTCTATTGGATATTTGATTTAATACCCTTTGGACTATTTCGCTAACAAGAACTGTATCTGTGGGAACAGAGGATTGATTTATCGGAGCCGGAATTGATTTTGAAGTGGTCGGTTGTGTATTCCCCTCTAGCCTCATTTGGCTTAATTGATTAAAAATTTCGTCCTCCATTTAAAAAAATGTCCTAATGTTTTAAAACTGCCTATTATTATTTTCTACTTTTTTTTATAATCCCTGCTGTTGGAGGGTCTCGTGAGAATCGCAACAGCTCCCCCTTTACTAAATCTTTTAAATAATTAGTATTAATATTGCAAAACCATAGATTTAAAAAAATATTTGATTTTATAATAAATTGTTAAAAAAAATTTGTTTTGAAAACTTTACCACTTATTGTTGGTTTTATTTTATTTAGATCGCAAGGATATATTTTTTGTATCTCAATATTATAGATTTTATATGAATTGTTTAATATATATCGTTATTCAATATTTGCAAGAACTTTCCGTTTTCGTTAATTTTAATATTAATTTTTTTATCGTTACTAATTTCGTAATTTTATTATCTCGATTTAAGTATAATCATTAATCTTTTTAATTTATTGCAAATTAATTTATTCTTTTAATTTTTCAACTTTTAACCTTCTTTTGTTTTCCTTCTTTTTTTGCGATTGATCTGATTAAATATTTTTTATTTGTTCTACCGCAATAGAAATTTAAAGCACTTAAAAATTTAAAACTATTACTTACAGAAATAATAAACATAAACTAAACATCACCAACGTTGGGGCTCTGGTTTGATGAACGGTTCTGGATGCACCTTTTCCTGTTGTACTTAGGACCTTTCCCGTTACTAGTCTCCAGTCCTCCTTGCAACTAAGTCGCTTGTTCACTTAAACCTTACTTTTTGTTGTTCAGGCTATTTTATTTTGTGCGTTCGCTTTTGCTCCTTACATTTTGTTTTTCAGGTAGCTTTTGTGTTCACTTTTCCTTACTTTTTATTTTCAGGAATTTTTTATTTAGTGTTCACTTTATCCTTACTTTTTATTTTCAGGAATTTTTACTTTGTGTTCACTTTATCCTTACTTGTTGTTTTCAGGATGTTATTTTGTTTGAACTCGTGGGGTCTTACTTTTTGGTTTTCAGACTTTTCACTTAGCGCATACGTTGGTCCCTGCTCGGGCGCCAATTAATTATTTTATTATTAAAATTTATAAAAAAATATATTTTTTGAGCTAAAGTCCATCCTTTATTTCTCAAGAATGAATTAGAACTAACTTTTTGATACAAAATTATTATTATTAATACCTGTTGCACAACTTCAACAATTTGTGTGCATTGCAAAATATTTAGGTGAAATTTAAGAACATTAAAAATATAAAGTAAAAATTATGTCTGCATGCAACGTCAGCGTAATTCTTTTGCTGTTTTGTGGGAAAATATTGTGCGCGTGTGTCTTGTCAGCAGTGGCGGAGTTTAAGTAAGGAATGTGTTAACTTATATAAACATATATATATATATATATATATATATATATATATATATATATATATATATATATATATATATATATATGTATCATACATTCTGGTACAAAAGTGGAACAAAATTAAATAAATAAACAAAATAAAAACAGCCTTTCTACATTCAACTTAATCCAGCAATTTGTTATGCTCTCCTTTTAGTACAGAAATTTACGTACTCTGAGTATTGCCATATATATTTTTCAATCATCTGCGCAATAGGAATTGGAAATTTTATTTTTCTATTATAACTAGGGTTGCCAGTTGGGCTTATTTTGGCTGGATTGTCCAGCTTTTTAATGGCCTGTCCAGTTTCAAGCTAAAAAAATATTTGTCCAGCTAAACACAATTTTCCACAAAATGCTCTTAATATTTATTGCTGCTTTAAAATAATTTTTATAAATTTGCTATAACTTTTTTACTTCAAAGTACAAAAATATCTAGTACCTTTTTTTGTTTTCTTTGCGTCTTTTTGGTATGATTTTTTGTTTTCGTTATTTAGTTTTAATTCTTAAATACATATCGCTCATATGCTGGAAAAGGTCATAATCAAAGTTTTCAATTTGCAAAAAAGTCAATGGGAAAACGAAAAATTATATTTCTCTCAAGAGCTGAATATGCAAGATTTTTACATAAATTTTTTACTTAAGATAAATATAGGAGCGATAATTAATTCTACATTAAAATAAGAAACCACATTTTTAAATTATGACGTTGTTCCAGCAAATGAGAGGTATGTCGATATAATTAATAAAATTGTTTGTACAATAAACAAGTAACTTTTCGTGAAAATTTTATTTCAAAATGTCCAGCTTTTTTTTAACATCCAGCATTTTTAATTTACATGTCCAGCTTTTTAATAATCTGGATCTGGCAAGCCTAATTATAACCCTTCTTTAAGTCGCAACTGAAATTATTAATCCCAAGCACCTGTAAACATATAATTTTAATACAAAAACGTCAATAATTGCTGTTGAAAAACCCTCACATTATGCGATTAAGATTATAATTTTCAAGATGAACAGAAAATTTATTATTATTATTACAATTGTATTTTTTAACATGCAGGTTAATTATTTAATACACATTTATATATATATATATATATATATATATATATATATATATATATATATATATATATATATATCAGCCTTTAATACACATAAAAGAAGTGATTTGTAAATACAATTAATTTTTTAGTTAATAAAATAAAATTATTAATTGAGATTGATCCTAAAATGATTTCTCTCAACACAATTATTAATATTGTAAGCGAAATATTTTAACGAAATTTGTAGTTGGATGTATTAACAACTGATATTGTTGACAAACAAATTTATTTTTCCTGTTTTTCCTTTTATTACACTTTTGATATTTTATTATATGTTTTTGATTAAAGGCCATGTCAGATACAACTTTTGCTTCGCGTTGCGTTATAGATTCGCTTTGTCATCTAAGATAAAATGTACATACTTATATGAAACATGACACATAAAGCACTTTTAACGCAGCGCAAAGCGAAAAGTTCGCCAACACTCATCTTTTTGCGTGCTTTTACAATCAGCACAAATAATTTTTTTTCTTTTGCCAAATTCGATCGTAAGTTTTAAATATTTGAATCTGTATTAAGAAAAGGAAAAATGTTCGTGAAATTCATTTGTTATATATTTAAAAAATATATATAATAACAAAATTATCAACCAGTTTGTTTTCGTAAACATACAATGAGGGAGTATTGTCAAAGTTTTGTGTCATACACCTTTTGCTTGACGCTTTTCTATCAAAGTTAAAAACGCCAAGCAAAGCGACAAATTTGTATCGACTCGCTCGAGCTGGAATGTTCGGCTTATTAGAAAATATATCAATGATCATGTGGCAACACTGCTTACTCTGTATTCATGTGTATGTATTTTTGTTGACTGTTTAACTATATTCTTCTTACTTCTTTCTTTTCTTTGATTTAATTCGCACACGCTTGATATTCTTTTTTAAACACGCTACATAGTTCCACCATCTATCAAGGCTGTAAATCAATTAGTGGGAGCCCCGGTCGAGCGAGAAGTTACTTTAGAATGCATTGTGGAAGTCTACCCAAAACCGTTGAATGGCTGGTACCGCAATGAGGGTAAGTAGTACAACATGAAAGTAAATAAAAAATAAGCACACAATAAACGAAAGACCGACAATAAACCTCAAAGTTCAATAAAATGCTTTACCCTTCTTCATCATTGTTCTGCTCAACCAAAAAAAAAATTAAACAACAGCAAGTTTACATACCGTCTTTTCCATAGATACAAAACTTGATTTTAATGCAGGTAAGGCAAATTGTGAAAATGCTTATTTGAGTGCTTTAAAACGCAGCGCAGTGCAACCAACCTGCAGAAAATAGAATTTAACGCAGATAGTGATGACATGTAAAACGGTTTTTTATTTGGTACTTATTTGGTTTCATATTTGAACATTGACTTGATACATTTGTAGACATACATAGCATATTTAATAAATTAATTTGCTACATAACTTATTTTTTTATAAAATCTCACAAAAGGCTGTAAATATATGTGAATATTTTTTGTAGAATAATACGTTAATGTTATACACACGTATGTATGTATATGTACATATATGAACGCATGAATTTATGTAGTATCAAAATTACTACATATGTATGTAATTTATGTACGTATGTATATGAAGGCAAATGCGTCGATAATGTTTAGCGGCCAGTGCTATGCCATTGAGACAACAATTAACACAATCTTGCAATAATGCAGGTCACAAAAATTCGAAACCATATTCATGACTGAGGGCGAAATCGAACTCGGGATTTAAGGCATCGTAGTCTTGTGCTCATTACTTAAGCCAACAGCACCCTTAAATAACATATTGAACTATTTATATAATTTCGTACGTTTTCTGTACAAACGCAAAACAGGAAAGTGACATCAATGTTGAAACACTATTATTTGTTGTATGCATACGCAATTTTTTTTTTCTGTAAAAACATATGGTGCGTTTTTAAGCATTCTATAAGCGGAGGTGCGTTAGCATTTGCGCTGCGTCAGCATTTACGATTTCAGCGTTCGGCTAAATGGGCCTTAAATGTTGGGATACGTATACGTTGCTTTCGACTTAAACGTTTGCTTGTTACTAAAAATATATATAAACTCTCTAAGTGTTTGTTGTGCCACCGTTGAAACAATAAATCCTTGAAATATTTTTGTCATAAATACTGTTATCTTCAAAAGTGTGCATAGCAATTGCATTTTAGTATACTTATATATTGTATAAAACCTTTGTATTGCACGATTCAGATATTTTATACTATGTATATTAATTTAAAATGAAATTTATTTGTTGGTGGTCAAGGAATGTCTATATGCATTTCATTGAAGCTTTACCAAATCATCAGTAGACTTTAGTTACAATTTTGAAAAGTTAGAAACCTGTTATCTTATGCACATACTTCTGAAAACCATCTTAGAATTCACAATTTGCATATTACAAACTATTTTCAAAAACCACAACAGAATAAGCATAGTAGGCCTTAAAACTCATACAAAACTAACCCAACAAATAAATTATATTCGATATGAATCGATCTTATTTTATTGTAGAATATTATAAAATGGTACCGCTATACACACATAACAATTTTTTAGAACTATTGCTCCTGATATTCAAGAGAGATTTATTATTATTATTATTTCAAGTCTATTATAATTAAAATTACAATAAACAAAAAGATGTGAAGGCACTAGCAACTAATGGCTATCGGCCCAAGAGAGATTTAAAAATAGTATCGTTTCAGTACTATGGCAAACAGTGCCATAGTGCATAAGAGCAGAGTGCGAAGAATGCTCTATTTGAATTCTCTTGTAAAGAGAATTCGCGAGTGAAATTTGTTTTCAGTTCTTTAAGGGAAGGAAACAAAAACCTAACACCCATACCTAAATACGAGCGGAGAGCGGAACGTTTTTTTACGCTGAGCGTTAACGCTGAAATGCCATACCTAAAGAAAAGCGGCAGGGTTATGTAAAAAAACAATAAAAACAGGGTTATCAAACAAACAAATTAAACAACCCTGATTATTTTAACAGCTGGACGGAAGACATTTGTGATTTTGTTATTGAAATTTTGTACAAATTACAAACGTGCATACATATGTATGTATATAATCATATTGTAAATATTTTCTTACCACCATTTTCTAATACGAAGTGCACAAACTTTTTCTTTCATTATATATTTCACTTTTGTAAATCTTTGCTCTTTATCTCTGGTTACAATTCTCTTCTTTTGCAACCAACTTCATTACAGTCCAACCTAAATTACGACGCAAAGCGCAACGTAATTTAACGCTTAGCTTTTACGCTGAAATGAGTAACCTAAATTAGAGCGTTAACGTTGCCCCATAATCAGTAATGTTTACTCACTTTGATTGATAAAAACTCTAATTAGAAATAAGAAATAGAGATGAACACGCTAAATTGACCTAAAAGTAGCTAAAGTTACATCACTTAACACTTCAAAAAAGTAAACAAGAGTGCTTCTGTAACAAACTTCACTTCTTTACGTGCTGTCAATATTGGATTTTCCAATTGCAAAGCGTTGGCGCCGCGTTATTTCGGTTGGTCTCATACAATTTGTATGGGCATGAGAAATTTTGACAGCCATACAACGCTTTGCGTCGTAATTTAGGTTGGTCTGTTAGAAAACGCTCTGTCAAAATCGGATTTTCCAATAGCAAAGCGTTGCCGCCACGTTATTTCGGTATGCTCCATACAAAATGTATGGACATGAGAACTTTTGACAGTTAAAAAACGCTTGCCGCCCGTATTTAGGTATGGCAGTTAGAAATTAAAAATTAAGTATTCTTTTTATAAATTGAAGAAGAAGAATGAAGAGTAATATTTATTTATTTGTTTAAATTAGTCTATGGACAATTTCCTTACAGACTATTTAAGCAGAATAGTATATAATTCAATTAAATCAATACAAATTAAATATTACGCTATTTAACGACTTAGTAAAAGTTAAAAATTAAAAAAAAGATATGACGTTACGTTTTATGATACAAGGGTTCTGCAAAAAATCTATAAAATGATACATTTCATTAAAGGAAGTACATAGTTTTCTAAGAGGATCTGACATTTCATAGTTAGTACGAAAAGCTGCAACATAGAGTAGGTTAAAAGAACAAAGTGAACGTTGAGGAATATTCAAACATACATAAGATTTACCATCAAAGAGGTGTTGAGCATTGTTCTCCGGCTCTTTAAAGCATGAGAAAAGTACCATCCGATTTCTATAAACGTTTCTTAAGGCCGAGACACATAGAATCCGTCATACGTTATACTTCGCCTTTTTCAACTGACATGAACGTACTGACGGAAAAGGCTGGCACAATCGGTATTTTGTTGACGGATATTAAATCAATTGTATGTCCTCCATTTTATTTATTTATGTTAAATTTATATATTTTATAAATTTTTTTTGTATATTATTTAATTTTTCCTGAACACAATACAAAAAATTAATTAAAATAATTTGAAAAACTCATCGATTTCTGTCAAAGTATTCAACGTACGCCAAAAGTTAAAAGTTGGCCAACTTTCGTACTTTGCTTTGATGCAGAAGTACTGAATGTGACAACTCACATAAGAAAGCATGTATTTCAACTCAGCTGTCAGTTGAAAAAGGCGATGTATAACGTGTGACGGATTGTATGTGTCTCGGCCTTCAGATCCCAAATTATGCTACCATATTCTAAAATTGGCCGAACTAATGTCAATATACAATGTTTTAGTGACATATGGATCATTAAACTGTTTTTCCCATCTTTTAATGAATGCAAGGATACTTCGGGATCAATTTTTTTTTATCTTGGGCCAGCACTCAGGGGATGACCCCCTATATATGCAATACATTGCGCCGGAACTGAAAACGAGGGATAGTATTGAGGGGACAGATTAGGAAAGATGAGAAGATAGACAGTTTTTTTTGTAGCTATTTGAACCTTTTTTGTACCTCGCCGGCTAATTTTTCCTACAGGGCCGACGAAGATGGGTGCTATTACTCTGCTTTTAATAAATGATAGTGTCAGTCGTTGCCAATTATGTTCAGTGACCAGTGCTACGCCTTCATCACTGAAACAGACTGGCAACAACTAACACAACCATGCACTAATGCTGATCAGAAGAATTCAACACAATATTTTTTGAGTCAGGGCGGGGTTGAACTCTGGACCCTCCGCTTCATAGTCTCGTGTTCTACTACTTCAGCCAACAGCACCCACAAACAGTCATAGTAATGTGTGTGGAAAAAATTAAGTTTACTATCGAGTAAAATTCCCAAATCCATAACTTCGTGAAGCGTTTTTAATGTATGTATAACCGTCTAGGTTATAATTGTGAACAGGGCTGTGTGATCTACATATGATTACATTTGTTCAAGTTTAATTGCATTAAGTTTAGTTTACACCAAATATAAAAATTGTTTAAATCATTCTGCAAGAACTGTTGATCAGATGGATATTTTATGTTGCACCATATTTTTACGTCGTCCGCATACATCAATATATTACAGTATTTTATCGATTCTGGTAGGTCATTGATGAATAGAATTGGACCAATCTGACTACCCTGTGGAACACCAAAGATTACTAAAATATCCCTTGAAACTGCAGCGTTAAATTTTATCGATTGTGTCCTATTTAGCAAATAAGATTTAATCCAGCATAATAAATTATTATTAAAACCCATTATGTCTAATTTCTTTAAAAGCAGCGCATGATTAATTTTGTCAAATGCCTTGCTGAAATCAGTGTAGATGACATTCGTGTGATAACCTTTCGCGAAAGCTGCATTCACTAAAGTTGTTAACTGGAGAATATTAGTCATAGCAGGAAAACCTTTACGAAAACCATGTTGAAGTGGTAACAATAAGGAAGAAATTTGATGATTAAGACTATCCACCATACATTTTTCAAAAAGTGTTGGAATTACACTCAATTTCGCTATTGCTCTGTAATTGCTTATTTCAGATTTATTTCCTACTTTAAACAGTGGTATAATATAAGACTTTTTCCAAATATCGGGAAAATGACCACAATTTATAGATGCATTAAATATTATGGACAATGGAGTTAGTAAAGCAGAAGCACAGTTAATTATGACGCAACTTTGAATGCCATCAGGACCACTAATATGTGACGATTTAACACTTTTTAAACAATTTAAAATATGGGAGGTAGTGATATTAAATGTATGTATATTATTATGAGCAGCCATTTTGTAAGGGTATATAGTATTAGCATCGAAGACAGCATCAGATTATGTGGAAGCAAAAAAGTCAGCAAACATATTACAAATTTTCAAATCATCACTAGTCTCAGAGCATAAAAATTTCATGCCCTTAGGAAAGCTACTTGATTTCCTTTTAGTATTAAAGAACGTTTTAGGATCTTGAACAAGGTTGCGGTTAACGACAATGGTGTAATCATTGTAAAGTTGAGTGTTCAGAAGATTGTATTCTGCACGAAGAACTGAATACTTAGAGTAGAAAAAAGATGCTCCATATTGTTTTACTTTTTGAAGTATATATTGAGGAAAGTTTCGTGGTACATACTTAGGGATGCATCCATCCGTATATTCCAAAATAGTTTTATAAAAAGAATTAACCATAACATGAATTGAAAATTACGATCCTTTAGTAGTTGACAGCAATTGGAGCCAATTTGTATTTACCAGATGGTTATTAAGATCATTATAATTAGCTCTACGGTAACAGAAAACTTTTTCTTTATGAACAGAGTTTCTAGCTGGAAAAATAGTAGATATGTTGCAAGTTATTTCAATTGTACCAAGTCTAAAATTTTACCATTACAATTAAAAGTTCCGTTAATTTGATGCAAATATAAATCTGATAAACTGTTAAAAATTTCATCAGCCGTATCACCAGTACGGGTAGGTATATAAAAACTATGTTCAGGTGAATGTTTCCATGTAATGCTAGGTAGATTAAAATCGCCAAACACAAAAATTAAATCAGTGGTAGCTTTAAAGCAGATATAGGCAATGTGGGTGAGCACAATTCACATGTATATAAATTCGCTCTTGAGAGTCACACGTATTTGTAGTTACTCACAAATCACAAAAATTGTGATTCACAATTCAGTCTATCACCAAAACCAAGACGGTTGTTTGAGCGCTTGTTGAAAAAAATTATTTAAGGGTGGGGAGAATGCTCGTTTGTTTACAAAATTGTGAGAGACACACACAAACTCAAAATGTTGATGTGTTTGTGCCTATATCTGCTTTAAAACAGACATGAGCAGAAAATTTTCGCTCACTTATACAATAACATAAATGAATCAAACAGAAAGCACAATTGGTTTGGTTCTTTTTCTATATTTGATTCAGTTGTCGCTGAAACGGCGAGGAATCTACATGTAAGGCGGAGATTTGAATGTTTTTTTAATGTCAAATGAATTGTTTTTATTTAAAATGAATTCGTTGTAGTTTCAATATTCTTTCCAGAGATATCAGCATCTTAAAAATTTGCTGTAAAGAGTGAGTTTTAGTCTCCCCTATCTTCTTTAATATTCACTCTGGCTTCGTTATAGCTGTTAATTCTTATAAATTTCGATGCAATATTAGCTTAATTAATAAGGCAAGGAAAAATCAAACCGAAAAAATTTTTTCTATTGAAACTCTATTTTTTCTATTAAAAATCTATTTTTTCTATAGAAAAATAATATTTTTTTCCTATAGAAAAATGCATTTTATTTTCTATTTTTTCGCATAAAACAATATTTCATACAACGTACGGAATATCTCCCATTGTGTATGGTTAAAATGAGAAAAAATTGTTCTCAGAGAAAAATTAAATAAAAGAGAGTAAGAATACGTGTGAATTCGATTGGCAAAAATTTGCTTCGTGATGTTCACCATTGCTTTAAAGCAGATATGACCAGAACAATTTGGCTCACTTATACAATAACATAAATGAGTCAAACAGAAAGCACAATGGGTCATACCTGTTAATTTGGTTGTTTTTCTATATTTCATCCAGTTGTCGCTGAAACGGCGAGGAATCTACATGTAAGGCGGAGATTTGAATGTTTTTTTAATGTCAAATGAATTGTTTTTATTTAAAATGAATTCGTTGTCGTTTCAATATTCTTTTCAGAGATATCAGCATCTTAAAAATTTGCTGTAAAGAGTGAGTTTTAGTCTCCCCTATCTTCTTTAATATTCACTCTGGCTTCGTTATAGCTGTTAATTCTTATAAATTTCGATGCAATATTAACTTAATTAATAAGTTAATTAATGTTTCAAAGTCTCAAATAAACTTACCTTAACTTAATCAATAAGGCAAGGAAAAGTAAAGCCGAAAAAATTTTTTCTATTGACAATCTCCTTTTTTCTATTAAAAATCTATTTTGTCTATAGAAAAATAATTTTTTTTCCTATAGAAAAATGCACTTTATTTTTTATTCTTTCACATAAAACAATATTTCATACAACGTACGGAATATCTCCCATTGTGTATGGGTAAAATGAGAAAAAATTGTTCTCAGAGAAGAATAAAATAAAAGAGAATAAGAATATGTGTGAATTTGATTTGCAAAAATTTGCTTCGTGATGTTCACCATTGCTTTAAAGCAGTGATGTCAAATGCGATTGTGTTGGTGAGATCACTCTTATGTCTTACATTCCCAGCGGGAGAAATGTGTGGTTGCGCGTCCGAACTAGTGGCCTTTTCTAAGAGTATCCTTTTATTTACCAATAATATCTTCTAAATTTATATTGCAGTTTCGTAACAAAAAAAATTCTTTAGGTTTGCGGATTTTAATTTATTGCGTTGTTTTGAGCAAATGTATTTCAAATCGGAAAATATATGTTCGAAAAGGTATGTTGAAGGGAAAAGCAACAAAAAATTAAAGGATGCTTTTTTAATACAGGATATAGCGCCCCGGTTAAGGTTTTCCAGAACTCAATAATATTTTCCCTATGTGGAGGATTAAATTCGCTCCTAAGCATGATTAGTTTTTAAGTTGAACATTTGGTTAGTTTACATACAAGAGAAATATTTTTACAAAAAGCCTTACTTATGAATTTATTTAAAAGCTACTTTAAGAAATTATCGAAAAGATGTACCTACAGACTGGAGCCACTGTCTGTAGGTACATCTTATTTCAAACCTCTTATATATATTGTATATATATTTATATAAATATATTATATCTGTTTAGAGGCCTCAAAACAGGACTTTCGATACTTCCCGCTGAATGAGAGTGGTTCTCAAAAAAAGTTCTATTTTACGCTCTCAAAATAAAAGAGCATAAGCGTACATGTGAGTTTTGTTTCCACAACTGTGTATGACGCTGACATCACTGCTTTAAAGTCACAGTTTTAATGGCATCAATATGAAGTCCGTAATTACTTAAGTTAGAATGAGATGAAATGTACGAACATGTTATATAAACTTTAACCCTTAAGTATATACCTGGACCTGGCTAGGCACTTTTTTACTTTTTTCAAGCTTTTTTGATATAACTATTAAATATATTAGAACGAAAACGAGAAAAACAATTAAATGGTAACACCGTGGGCTTGCCAATTGGCCAAATGAAATTTTTGTGCATGCAATATCCACCTGGGCCTGGCCGATTTTATATTAATGTCAATGTCAATTTATTGTAAAGTAAGAAAGCAAAAGCGAATTCTCTGAGAGCCCAAAAGCAAAAACACAAAATACAAACTTATAAGCAATATAACTCTTCAAATCTAAGTGAAAAACAAAATTTCTTACTCGTAAGCATAGGCTTAAAATTTTGATTTTTGTTGACAAGTTTTACGCAGCTAAATTATGTTTTTGTTTTATGTTAGTACAGAAAGAAAATGACTATTATTTTTTGTTTGAAAAATCGAATAAATTTTTTTCTTTACTTCACTGAGGAATCATAGTTATTTTCTGTGTTGATAGTTGGTGTGTTGCAATGCGTTGTGAAGTTGATAAAGTTTTTGAGACAGTTTCAAAATCTGATCCAACTTATTTTGAAAAATTTGCTGAGGCAATTGCCAACTATATTGAAAATGAGTAAAAGCAATGAGTAAAAGATGGAGCAGCTTCGGATATCGAAGAAGATTTACATATTGACAATGAAATGCCAGTATCAAGCGATAGTGAAGATGAAAGCGAGAAAATAACAAAACAGAATCAGCTTCAAAATCTTTTTTTATGGTAAGGATGGAACAGAGTGGTTAAAGTCACCACCAGCTCCACTTCAATAATAATGTCGGAATTGGAGGCTTTCATAGGCATTTTTATATGCGGTGGAGCAACACATAATAATACACAAGATGCCGCTTTCCTGTGGCAACAAAAAAATTTACCCATATTTCGAGCGACTATGTCGTTGAAAAAATTTCAGCTACTTTTAAGACTTATTCGGTTTGACGACAATCGAACCTGATCTTATAGATCTCAAATGGATAAAGCAGCAAGCAATAAGGGATATTTGTAATCTGTTATATATAAATTTAAAAGATAATTTTAAGCCATATGGAAACATCACAGTTGATTAACAACTTTTTCCGTTTAGAGGAAGAACAAAGTACACTCGATACATGTCTTCAAAGCCAGCAAGATATGGGACAAAAGAGTGATGGGCATGTGATGCTAAAACGCATTTTCCATTAGAGGAAAACATTTATACAGGTAGAGAGTCAGGTAAAGCACAAGAGGAAAAACAAGGAGAAAATGAATTTTATTAATATATGGCTTTTGCCAAGTACTTTTAAATATACTGTTAATTTTCAGTTAAAATACAAGTGGTCCCAGCCTGGCCCAGGCGGCAGTTTGTGCCACACAAATTAGGTGGAGACTTAAGGGTTAATATGGTTTATCTGTACGACTGCTGCAATGAATTCAATATAATAAGGAAAATCGATTTTAATTTCCTCCATTGGAAATAGGGTTGAGATAGCAATTAGTACTCCACCACCCGTTGTGGTTGTAATTCTATCACAACGAAATATATAAAAATTATCACAAAAAATTTCGGAGTTTAAATAGGTATTATTCGGCCAGGTTTCAGTGAATGATAACATGATAACACATGATAATTAAAGTTAAAGCCAGGGACCGGAAATAAGAGTTATTTTTCAATTTTTGAAGAAATAAATCATACATAAATGAACATCGTAGAAAACTTTTAATTACACCATCATGATTTTTAGGCGAAATGCATCCAACATATTGCATGATTTTTAAATTTCTGATTTTTATTTTAACAATCAAATATAACAGTTATTTTTGATATTTATTTTTTTAAATGAAAAATAAGAGTTATTTTTGATTTTTATTTTTTTAAATGAAAAATAAAAGTTATTTTTTATTTTTTTAAATGAAAAATAAAAGTTATATTTGATTTTTATATTTTTAAATGAAAAATAAAAGTTATTTTTGATTTTTATATTTTTATATCAATAATAAAAATCAATTCAAAACTCTTATTTATTTGTTGATGCCGTATGTATTATATTATGCTGCTTCATTCAAATAACAACAACAAAAATGAAAGAACAAATAATAGCGTTATTTCAAGTTCAAGGGCAATGCACAGCGCAATTTAGAAACTTACACACATTTTGTTGTTATTATAACTGTGTACTTTATTTTTACTTTAATACGTAACAAAGATTAATAAACATATTACCTATGTCACGAATTTTGAATTGATTTTTATTATTGATATAAAAATATAAAAATCAAAAATAACTTTTATTATTGATATAAAAATATAAAAATCAAAAATAACTTTTATTTTTCATTTAAAAATATAAAAATCAAAAATAACTTTTATTTTTCATTTAAAAAAATAAAAATCAAAGATAACTCTTATTTTTCATTTAAAAAAATAAATAACAAAAATAATTCTTATTTTATATCTAAATATATAAAAATCAAAAATAACTCTTATTTATTGATTTTTTTGATAAAAGTCATAACAGTTACGGTCCCTGGTTAAAGCTTTGTAAATAGAAGTTGGTAAGTTTTGTTTTAAGACCACGAACATTCTGGTAAGTAATGAGAAGTTGATTATCAGAAAAGTTACTTAGTTTTTTGGGGTTGTCGGCACTCGTGCAGGAAGGTGAGCAATATTTTGCTTATCTTTAAATACATACTCCCGTACTAAGAAATGAGGAGGGCAAAATGTTTGATCAACTACTTGACAGGAAACATTAAACGGTACAGTGATTTTAAAAGACGTAATACTTCTCTCCTGCTAGTACGAAAATTTATGTACATTGATATTAGAGTTGATATTGGGCTTGAATTTTATATAACAATCTATATCTTCTGCTGATGTATCAGATGTAAAATGAGATATGAAAATATGTTTGTTGGGGGAATCACACGTAGTACTCTATGGTTTGCTTGTACAGTATGTGTATGATGGTATACGTGGCTGCCTGTAACAAACAAGCACTCAAGTAGGATCTTTGAGATCCTGTTTTGAAAATGTGTATGATTAAAAGTGACATGTTTGTTTTGAGTGTTGTTATTAATTGTAGGATCAGTAGCAGGTGTTACACGTTTATCAATAATAATTTGATGGGATGAACACGGATCCATCGGATAGGAAACGACGGGAGGGTTGACAGTAAGAACCAAGGCAGCAGAACGACCTTCAGTGTCTGACTTTGCATTCAACGGTGCAGGGTCAGGACCAACGACAGACAGTTCATTCACCTCTTTATTAATTCTGGACGATTTACGACGCTTTGGTGATATTTGAGTAGGGAATTTTAAGTTATCCAGTGATTTATAATCTTCAAATAGTTTACCATATTTAGAAATGCGTTCTAAAAGTTTTCCAGCTTCATTTTGAATTTCATTAAATTGTGTAATGTTACCTCGAGAAAAGTGATAGAAACTCACTCTAATTTTTCTACAGGCAATACAGCACCAGTGTAGTCCATTATTTTTCGTGAGGGATTCAGCTACTAAAGTAGACAGACCACTACATTTGAAATCTAGGAGATTGTCACACTGCCAACATGATATCATCCTTTCATCATCATTTTTAATGTTACAATTTTTATGGTTAAACGAATTTCAATTTCAACTAAATCTCGGGCGTAAATATTTGTTAAGTGTCACAAAGGAAACTATCCGGCAACAGATGGCGGCACAATAACTAATCCAATTCACACACCAGAAATGATTGTGAAAAAAGTATCACAAGTTGAGCGGATCAACTGATAGCTCAGGTGGATAAGTCGTCAATGACGTATATGAATGTTTGTGTGAACGTTTGGAACCAAACGATAAGACAAAATTAAGCAAGGCTTTATTTTTAATCGCACCAACAAATCCACTCAACGACCAATTGCAAATCACTGCAGCAACTCAAGGATCAAAAACTAGAATGTTACGAACTTTATTGTTGATTAAAACACTTTCCGGAAAAAAATCTTACGGAGCAAAACAAAACACGTCTTGACTTATGAACAGAGCTGGGAATAATATAAAATTAAAATTCTGAGAAGAAATAAAAAGAATGGAAAAGATAGAAAAGAGTATTTTGATAATATTGTTCTTATGCATACATACATCGTCTTTTTTCAAATGATATGTTGTGTACATTTGTGGCTGTGTTACTGCTTATTAGCAATTAAGCAGCTATCATTTGAGTGATAATTGTTTGCAAAAATCACTTATATTATTCTACTTAGACCACTTTTGATGAATAATATATGATTTAATACTTGCACGACTAAAAAAATTCATCCATATGATCAAATTATGGCTTTTTGAAAATACAGGAACAAAGTGCAAAGAAACCGCAAAAATATTGTGACGTTAACAAATTTATTAAAAAATAATCAGCAATTTGGATCATAAATAATTCTCTGATATGATTCATCTGTAAGGTACCATTTCCATACAAAGGGAGTATCATTTATGAGGTTGTTTTGACATTCAAGTTGATTCGCAAAAGATTTTAATATGATACAAAAAGATAAATGGGTATGTATATAAATACATATGTATATGTATGTGTGTATAACTAATGACGTGGAAATGCCAGGATTATTTCGTGTCACGCGAAATTATTAAAACCATGCTTGCATGCATGAGCATGATTCAGAAATTCATTACCGTGCATCATTTTTAATACGTATAAGACAGAAGATAAGTTGTTTCTTCCCTTGAATTTTTAATACTTCAGCTATGTACAGACGATTGTCAGATCTAACAATATTGGCAGAAAAGTTGCCAGCAAATGTCTAGCAATCGTGTGAACTACATATAAATTTTTGTATTGCAAGGTTCTCAGAAAAAACCATTGTCAGTACATTATAAGATAATAATGTTGTAAGACACGTGCCAATCGTCTGAACAATCTATTTTAAAATTGACAGATAATTACCAGCTCATTTTTCATTGGCATATGTGTTTAAATTAATGCATCTGACAATGGCACTATTGAATTTTTCTGTGTATTTTCATACATATTGAAAACCAAAAGTTACAGAAAAAAACATATAAGAAACAATTAATAATAAATAAATAATTTCCTATGATATATTGTTACAAAGCTTAAAAATAGATTCAAACATAACAACAACGTGGCTATATGTAATTGGCAGCACTATCAATTCAACTCTACTTGTCAAAATATTTCATCCCTGGTGCATGCGTGCACCAAATTAACGGAAATGTAATATTCCGGACACATCGACGAGAATATACAAGATCATTCGAAACTGTATAATAATATGTGTAGATAACAACAAAGATAAACCTAGAAACATCAATGCTAAGAGACAGAGACTCCTCCGTGAAATTTTGCCGGCGGCGGCGGCTGGAATTCGACTGGTGGGCTGAATTTAACAACAATTAAATATATCTAAATCAGGGATTTCCATTTCTTTGCACAATTGTGTACACCACTACTAACACATATTTTTATACTCTTCAATTCAGTCGTCGATGTGACTTCGACAAGTGTACATGTCTAGCGGATGCTATATTATTTTGTTTCAGCTTACACTCAAAAAATATTGCGTATACCACTACTAATACATATATTTGTTTCAAGTTAACAGAAAAAACTTTATGATGGCACTTAAAAAATATTGTGCGGTCAAAAACGCTTTTGGTAACATCCAATGGCTTATATGCTATGCAACAGTTAAGGAAGGAACGGAATATGTTATTAAACGGCATTGCGATCGTTTTCATAATAATATAAATAATTTAAATGATAAGGAAAGAGAAGACCTGTTTTATAAAAATAAAACAATTTTTTAGAAAAATTTAAAAATGGTTATTTGAATAGGAAATTTATGAACCAGAATCAGCGACATTGAATTGGTAAAGAATTGCTAAAAATTTTTTATCAACACAAAAAATTTTTATTTTCGTACCTTTGTGTTATAAAACTTATAAAATATATTACTAACATTTTATTTCGGCTGTAAATGAGTGTATTCTCCCAATTTTTTTACTCTCTGATACTCACTACTACACAACCAAAAAATTTTTGGAAATCCCTGATCTAAATAGATACTATATATATATATATATATATATATATATATATATACATATATATAAGTATATGGGCAAGGCCACCGTCAGTAACGTCACGCTCGTAGACATATTTTAATCAATATCTTTACACAATACAATTATTTCTCCCAACTTGAGAGTGGCATATGAAAATTCTCGTCATAACTGTTGTTTCATACGTAGACAATTTTGCTGTATCTCGTTTTGTCACGTCAGTAACGTCACCGGATTTTGGAAATGTTTTTGGAGGTATCTGAACGTTTGTGTAAAAATGAGCGAATTGAAAAGAGTTCATGTTTATTATTGCCTAGTATGTTAAAAAGGAAGCTTGAAAGATGATTTTTATCCAAAAGGTAGGCTTAATATTTTATGTTTTAATCACGTAAATGACATAAAATCAGTGTCAGTAACGTGAAGCAAAATGTCACACGTACGAATTTCGTTAGGATTTTCGGGTCTTTTGTTTCTTGGGTTAATAGACGGACCCTAAACGTCCAAAAAATCATGATAGAGGAGTTTAAAGATGCAACCCTGGGGAGATATTAAGACAAAACCACTTTTCGCACTAATATCATTAAAAAATTGTAGCAAATCGGGCTTGCCTTTTAGAGCTGATTTTTGTATGATAGAGTACTAGTTAATTAAATTATCTCTTCAATGAGGGTTGAAATTGGTTTTTGACCATCATTAAAATGAAAATTTGTAATTTTTCCCTACTTTTCAGCTTTAGCGGCTATTTAGTACGAAAAATGTCGAGCTGACTTCTGTTCTTCTTTTTTTTGCGAAATATTTGTGAAATTTCTTCCTAAATGGTGATACAAATTTTATGTCAGTATTTTGAATTAAAGTCAGGACACTCTGTAAAATAGAAGCACATTGTTATCGGAAAATAAAAAAGTCTCTATTAATATCAGTCTTGTTAATTGTTGCAATATTAAAGCATCACTTCAGTTATATTTGTTGCTTTATTTTAGCCTTTCAACATAACGCTTGTCTTTTTGTGCACCAGGAATCGGAGTCTAGCAATTAAATACCAAATTATTAAGCAAAAAAGTAAAAAAATAAATCCATCAGTAACGTCACGCAATCTTTTTTTGCAAAAATACCCTGCTATATGCAAATAATGCTTCATTTAAGCTTTGATTATGAAAGTACTTCAAAAATACTCAAAAAAGCTCATACAACCTCTTTTCTAATTAGTTAATGCATTAAAAAACTTTTTATAAAAATTTGTCAGTAACGTCACCATTTATTTGCGGCTGATTACTTTAAGCCCTAACTGGTTCAAAAGCTAAGTTTTGAACACAAATTTGCTTGCTAATCAATAGTTTGATTTATATTCTATCCAAATTCTATCCAAAAAAAGTAATCATCTGTCTAAAGTAAAAAAAAAAATAACGACAAAATTTTCGCCGACATTTCTATATTTTCCAACTACGCCTTGCACGTGCTACTTATGAAAAAAAAGTAAAATGCCAAAGCAGACACAAATTTTGCACTGGCATATCATGCTGCCATATTCTGTATATATTTGACATTTCAAATGTAAAAAAAAGTTTGGGCTTTGTGACAGAAAAAAATCAATGAGTGTTCGAACTCACGGGCGATGTGTTAACACCTTTTTGTTTATTTATTTTATATTAAACCCACAAAAAACAAAGAGAATGCAAAGCAACAGACAAATGTACATACATACATTGTTATGTTTGTACATAAGCTACATACGTTGCTGTCTTGCTATCTCATTTTTATATATGTACGTATAACCACGTCACTATTCTCTTTGCTATGCATAAGACAAAACCGAAGATCAACATAAAACACTTATTTTTATATTACTCCAAATTAAAACACTTAAATCTCCGCTCGCCGATATCGGATCGCCTTAAATTTTGGCCTAAACTCTTCGTCAAACCCCGCACTAGCGTTTTAATCCAAAAATTAATAAAATCGGCTATGAATTTCTGGAGAAAATCGCGTGGGAAAATTATATGAAAATCGCCCAATAATTACTTTCAATACCGACTGCCAAGCAACGAACAAACAAACTCTTACACCTTACACTTGCGTATGTATTGATAGTTTACTGCCCTAGAGGCGCTCGTATAGATGTTAACACATCAAAAAAATTTATGTGGGTTCATTTTTCGTGGCCTTGCCCATATATATATATATATATATATATATATATATATACGTATATGTTACCTGCTCCACGAAAAGGAACCTCAACGCCGAACAAATTTTTTTTTAATTTTTGAGTGATTCCTATAGGAAAAAAAACGTTCTTTTAAATGCCGCAAACCGCAAGTTTCTATGTCTTTTAGTGTTTTTACAAATCACCTGTAAAGATGAACATAATTAATGAAAAAAATTAAAAATGTGATATAAACATATAATATATATCATATTTGAAATTTAAAAAATGTTCAATATCAAAGGTACAAAAATATCAAAATTTAACTATTTTTTACTCCTACCACGCTTTTCTGGTGGTTCTTCTGTATTTTGCTGTTTTTCACCTTTGTCTGATTTAGAAATCTGATGTACAAAGTAGCAGAGAGTCGAAATAAATCGCCAGATGATCAGGTTGAAGGAAGAGTTGCATAACCATGCGCAAAACACGGAAAAACGAAGCGCTGTTTTTAAACGCGTTTTTTTCAATAAGGTCCCTTTTCGTGTAGCAGGTCACATATATATATATATATATATATATATATATATATATATATATATATATATATTATGTATATATATATATATATATATATATATATATATATATACATATATATATATATATATATATATATATATATTATGTATATATATATATTATGTATATATATACATAATATATATATATATATATATATATATATATATATATTATGTATATATATATATATATATATATAAATATATATCTATATATATATGTATATATATATATATATATATATATATGAATATATATATATATATATATATATATATATATATAAATATCTATATATATATATATATATATATATATATTTATATATATATATATATATATATATGAATATATATATATATATATATGTATATATATATATATATATATATATATAAATATATATATTTATATTTGTCGAAAAATATTATATACACTTGTTTCACTATTTTAACAGCGTGTTAAAGAGTGAAACACGTACCATATACATTTAGCTTTAGCACTATCAAAACACAAAAATCTTCATATGTGCATCATTGACAATCATTGGTATGCAATGTTGTATTTTTCAAATATGTATTTCAATGTCGGAAAAAAATTATGTGGTTATAAAGTAATAGAAAAATATTGTTTATATATATTGGGTGTTTTTTATTGAGGTATAGAACTTTAAGTTGGCATCACTTTTTTAACTGGCGGCCATTTTGTCAGCTGTCAAGTGATTAATATTTAGTTTGATTTGCCATTTCATCATGAACAGGTTGACAAAAGAACAACGCTTGCAAATCGTGCAAATTTATTTCGAAAGTAATGGTTCAGTTCGCGAAGTTTACCGCAAGCTCCGTCCATTTTATGGTCGACATAATCGTCCATCAGAGCAATTAATTCGGTTAACCATGGATCGTTTTCGCACTTCGTTTACTCTATGTGATAATACGCATCCGCAGAGACGTCGAACAGTGCGCACCGAAGAAACAATTGCTGCTGTAGAGCAAAGTGTTGAAGAGGACCCGAATGAATCGATTCGCCACCGTGCACAGCAATTGGAGCTTTGTCCATCAACTTTATGGAAGATTTTGCGCAAAGATCTTGGCTTGCGACCTTACAAGATCCAGCTTGTGCAAGAATTAAAGCCGCGAGACCATGCAATGCGTCGTGATTTTGGTGTATGGGCCGAAAATGAGATTGATCTCGATGCTGATTTTCATCGCAAAATTTTGTTCAGTGATGAGGCTCATTTTTGGTTGAATGGCTACGTCAACAAAAAAAATTGCCGCATTTGGAGTGAAGAGAATCCACATGAGACCCTTGAGACGCCATTACATCCACAAAAACTGACTGTTTGGTGTGCTCTATGGGCTGGTGGAGTCATTGGGCCATACTTCTTCCGAAATAATGCTGGAGAGTCAGTTACCGTTAATGGAGACCGGTATAGAGCCATGATAACCGACTATTTTGTTCCCGAATTGGATGGCATGAATGTGGATGAGTTGTGGTTCCAACAAGACGGCGCTACATGCCACACAGCGCACGTCACAATCGATTTATTGAAGGAAACATTCGATGAGCGCATAATTTCGCGGAATGGACCTGTCAATTGGCCACCAAGATCGTGTGATTTGACACCATTGGATTATTTTCTTTGGGGATATGTGAAGTCGCTCGTCTACGCCAACAAACCAGAAACGTTAGGGGACTTGGAAGCCAAAATTCGTGGCGCTATTGCCAACATACGGCCCCATATGCTCGAAAAAGTGGTTGAAAATTGGACCTGTAGAATTGGCTTTATTCGAGCCAGCCGCGGCGGCCACATGCCCGAAATCATATTTAAACATTAATGGCATAAAATTATCCTTCCAATAAAGCCAAGTTGATGGACATTAAAACGATTTTCTTGTGTTTTATTTCAATTCGAAGTTCTATACCTTAAAAAAAAAACACCCTGTACTTTAGTGAATATTATTTAAAGTGAAGTAAACAAGAAATATATGAATTCATTTTCAAAAACTTAAAAACCAAGGTTTCCTTTATGAATTATTGCGACAATAGGCGGCCAACTTCAGCCGGGTAAAAGTCGGCGGCGGTGGCACATTAAAATGATTCGGCGGCTCGGCTTAGTCGTCTCAAATATACACAGCGACATACACAGACAGCACCAGAAGGAGCAAAAGTACATATAAATTAAACAAAAATTATATAATTTTTGTTTTTTAAAAATGTCTTCAGCCCGAAGGTCTGAAGTGTACATTATTTATTTAGAGTTGAATAATCACTGAACTTTAATTACAATATTTTATTGCTATGTTAACAAAATGCAACCTCAACAATGTTCTACATATTTTATTGGGACAGCTAATTAGGCGGAAGTATTGCAACACCAATTGCTCTTTCTTATGTTGCATCGCAAGCGTTTTATTTTGGAGCGTGCAAGTTTATTAACCTAAATGTTTATTTGATGAAACTGAATATACATACAAACACACGTATGTAGCTACATGTTAAAGCACAACCAACAACAACCATAACCAGATGCTACGCGCGAAGTTACCAGATTACGTTACTTTGCTTATATAAAGTCGTTGCCAGAGATCAGATGAAAAGGAGTGTGTTTTTAAATTTAGACGTGTTAACATCTATGTATAAGTGTTTAGTAGTACAAATACTCGTGTGAATTAAGTAATAAAGTATTGCCGCCTTGAAGGATAAGTAAAAAGCGTTGAAGGATAGGTAAAAAGCGTTTTTACGAGTCTACCAATTTTTCCCAGAAAAAAACGTGAACAATTTAAGAATACGTGGGGAAATGGGCAGCAGGACTAGCAGCGACAGATAGAAATAAAGCCAAACAGTTGCTAAAAAGGCATGCCAGTATCTTCGCCTTGAGATACCAAAGTCAGGGTAGAACTGCATTGTTTAAACATGAAATTAACACTGGCGAAGCTGGGCCGATTAAACGGACACCCAAAAGCGTACACCTCGCAAAGCGAGATGGAGCCAAAGATCTTGTAAGTGAAATGGAGCGTGATGGCGTAATTGAGCCGTCTTCTGGTCCCTGGAGCTCGCCTGTAGTCTAGTTAAAAAGAAAGATTCTGCGTAGACTACAGGAAGCGCAATGACAAAACCAAGAAGGACAGTTATGCACTCCCCAGAATTGATGACTCTTTGGACACGCTAGCTGGTACCAAAAGGTTCTTTACGCTGGACTTGCGAAGCCGATATGGGCAAGTAGAGATTGCAGCAAAAGACAAGGAGAAAATTGCCTTCAGCGTCGGTAACGGATTATGGCAGTTCAAAGTTATGACATTCGGTCTCTGCAATGCTCCGGGCACATTTGAACGCCTAATGGAGAAGGTACTGAAAGGACTTCACTGGAAGACATGCTTGGTATATCTAGCTGACATAATCGTGATGGGGAAAACTTTTGATGAACACCTCAAAAACATGGCAGAAGTTCTTCAACGGATATCATCAGCTGGATTAAAACTCAGCCTGAAGAAATTTTCATTCTTCCAGAAAGAAGTAAAGTATTTGGGGCATCGTGTTACAGCAGACGGAATGTCAACAAATGAAGGTAAAATACAAGCAGTAAAGGACTGGCATCAACCTAAAAATTTTCATGAATTGCGCAGCTATTTGGGCCTTTGTACATACTACAGACGCTTTGAGCCACAGAAAAATGCATTCCAGAAACTTAAAAGATTATTGTGTACGTCACCAGTAGTAGCGTATCCTATAGCTGGAGAAGAATTTGTGCTGGATTCTGCTGCGAGCGGCTATTGCATAGGGGCCGTGCTATCCCAAATAGTTAATGGCACTGAGAAAGTCATAGATATTATAGCCGTGTACTCTCAAAACCTGGCACGACGTGAGCTTCTGGCAGTATTGGAATGTATTAAACATTACCATAAGTACCTGTATGGTCAACACTTCACACTTTAGTAGGCTCTGCAGTTTAGAGTGTAAACATTACGTTAGAACTGAACAAAAGCAAGACGTTGTTGATGTTCGGCTAATGCACATCGACTCTGATGAAGACTGGTCAGCGGCACAGAGGGACGACTGTGTACTGAGGAAAATTATAGCAACCAAAGAGGAGGACAGAAGACCGTCTCGGAATTAAATTTCGGCAGAAATCCCACTCGAAAAATCTTATCGAGCTCAGTGGTTTTGCAAGAGTTTCATAATGGACCTAGTGGCGGCCATCTTTCTTCTTTATACCTATATTTTTACATATATTTTCTGTCCTGGGGCATAGTCTTTAAATGGTTTTCTTGATTTGTTATGAAATTTTAAATCTTTTTCCTGTTTTTGCACTAATTTCTCTATGTTTTCCTATCTAGCATTTTCATACTGTTCCGGGTTCGTGCTGACTCTTCTGCCAAAAAATATTTCAATCGGTTTCCTACCCGTGGTGGAGTGAATAGTGTAATTGTATTCATAAACTGATCTATCTAATAGCTCATGAAAGCTTCTATGTATTTTATCAGTTTTAAGGCAACGCATTATTTTTGATAAGGTAGAATGGAAGCGTTCTACCTGACCGTTTACAGTACTCTTGTAAGGTGGGGTTCTGAAAATTAGTATATTTAATTGGTATTCGAGCATGAACTGAATTGAAGCTGAGTTTAGAGCCTTTTCGTTGTCTATGACAACCATTCTACGTACCCCGAAATTAAATAGTATTCTCCTTAGCGGTTCTCGGATGTCTGCTACTGATCTGGAATTGATTGGGATAGCTTGAGCATATTTTGTGACTTTATGTATTGCAGTTAATATAAAGTGTTTTTCGGTGGACCAAATATCTATGTGTAGTATTTCTCCGGCATATTGAGGAAACGGGGTGTGTGATATGTTATATTTATTGGAATGACGATCGTATTTCCCTTCTTTGCAAACTTTACATTGGGCTATTGTTTTTTTTTTTTTGTTGTTCACCCATTTTTTGGAAAATAATATTTTTCCAGGAGTTGCATTTTATTTTCTCTTGCATTCCTATGGGCTCTTTTATCTTTAGTGATTCTTCCTCTTGTCTTAAAGGATCTGTCAAATCTTCTACTTGTGTTTGTGAATATCTAACTTTATGATTTGAAAAATTATTTGAATATATTGATTGAATTTGTCCCATAATATTTTCATTTGTGAACAACCCATTCACTACATCTGGGTTAAGATATTTCTTCAGGATTGCCATAAGGCCTTCTTCTAAATAATTTGAGGCTGTAATAATATGTCGATGATGTTGGGAAGGGATGTTAAAACTGATAATCGCTTGTCTCTCCTATCAGTATAAAAATTTGCTCATAGCATAAATAAGCGGTTGATGATCTGTGTATATGATCACTTTAGCGCGGCCATATAAGTAGTTTCTAAGTGAATTCAGTGACCAAATAATAGCCAACATTTCCCTCTCGTTAGCTGCGTAATTCTCTTCGGTTTTACTAAGAGATCGAGAGATAAAAGTTATTGGTCAATTTTCCTGACTAAGAACGGCTCCTATTGCGTAGTTTGAAGCGTTCGTTGTCAGTTCAAAACTTTTGCTAAAATCTGGGTATGTCAAGATCACATCTCTTGATGACAATATATCGTTTATATGTAGTAAGAATTTTAACGAACATTTTATATTGCTATATTAAATTTGAATTAAGATTCTAATGTTGACTTGCCTTTGTGCCTTGGAATATTTATCATGTCTTTCTGAGATTTAAATTAAAAATTTCGAACAATTAGCCTATAGAATCTTAATTCAAATTTAATATAGCAATATAAAATGTTCGTTAAAATTCTTACTACATACAAATTTAAGCTATGGCTTGAGCTACCCAATAATAAAAAAATTGGAAAAACGTTCACATGTTCTTAAGTATAAAATTCAAACCAAAAAAGTTTGACTTAGGTATGATGGAACAAAAAATTCAGAAAAATGGGACATGAAGAAAAATAATCAAACGGTAACACGGGTATTATAACAATAACATGTTAACATCAGGTTGGTACAGTTCCCGTATTCTTTTTCACAATAAAATTTGTGTAAATAGGAACTGTTATCACATTCAACTAAGCCACCTAATAAGTGGTGACAAACACAATACACATGAGCACTGATGATAAAAGGGTTGCGTCTTTCGAAAACAGCTGTTCTGCTCTGCTGTGTAAGTTGAATAAAACTGATGTTGACTTGCCTTTGTGCCTTGGAATATTTATCATGTCTTTCTGAGATTTAAATTAAAAATTTCGAACAATTAGCCTATAGAATCTTAATTCAAATTTAATATAGCAATATAAAATGTTCGTTAAAATTCTTACTACATACAAATTTAAGCTATGGCTTGAGCTACACAATAATAAAAAAATTGGAAAAAACGTTCACATTTACTTAAGTATAAAATTCAAACCAAAAAAGTTTGACTTAGGTATGATGGAACAAAAAATTTAGAAAAATGGGACATGAAGAAAAATAATCAAACGGTAACACGGGTATTATAACAATAACATGTTAACATCAGGTTGATACAGTTCCCGTATTCTTTTTCACAATAAAATTTGTGTAAATAGGAACTGTTATCACATTCAACTAAGCCACCTAATAAGTGGTGACAAACACAATACACATGAGCACTGATGATGAAAGGGTTGCGTCTTTCGAAAACAGCTGTTCTGCTCTGCTGTGTAAGTTGAATAAAACTGATGTTGACTTGCCTTTGTGACTTGGAATATTTATCATGTCTTTCTGAGATTTAAATTAAAAATTTCGAACAATTAGCCTATAGAATCTTAATTCAAGTTTAATATCTCGTTTAGTTTTTCAAATGCTATTTTCGCAGGTTTGTCTAGATCAATAGTGTTCTTACTAGATTGGTTTCGGGATACTCTTCCCCTCTTCTGAGGTTTGTCAAGGGTTTTGCTATTTTCGCGTAATCCTTGACAAAGCGGCGATAATAACCGGATAGCCCAAGAAATGATCAAAGATCTTTTAAAGTATTGTGATATGGAAAATTGATGATGGCCTCGACTTTCTTTGGGTTTGTTTGTATACCTTGGCAAGAAACGATAAATCCTAAAAATTCAACCTTATCCTTAAAAAATTCACACTTATCTAGCTGAACTTTCATGTTAGCTTCGTGTAAAGTCCGGAAAACTTGAATTATATCAATTATATGTTGATCCTCATCTGGGCTAAAAATGATTATGTCGTCAATATAAACATAACAGCTAACTCCAATATGAGAACGGAGAATATCGTCCAGCGCACGTTGGAATATGGCTGGCGCATTCTCTTGTCCAAATGGTAAACGAGTGAACTCGTATTTCCCATTGCTAATTGAAAACGCTGTTTTTTCTATGTCTTTGGGCTTCAAAGGTGAAACCCACTTTTTAGGTCTGAAACCGTAAAGTACTTTCTTTTACCCAATTGAGCTATTACCTCATTAATCTCTGGTAAGGGATATTTGTCCGCTATGGTGACTGTGTTAAGTTTACGGTAGTCTATCACCATTCTGTACTTTTTTATCTCCACTTGCGTCGATCTTCTTGGGTACAATACATACTGGTGAATTATAGGGAGATTTTGATGGCCTAATAATATCATCATCTAGTAAAGTTTTCACCAGGGACTCTATTTCTTTTTTCAAGCTCACGGGATAAGGATAAGTTTTCGAATAAATCGGGTCTTCAGTTTTCGTCCGTATTTCTCCTATGATTTTCGTAGTGTATGTGAACTTTTCGTCCGGTGTTGAAAAAAGATTAGCATATGTTTTAACAGCCTTCTTGAGCATGTCCTCTTGTCGTAGTGTCATATGGCTAGTTCGAATAGACGTCATGTATATGCTGTCGGTTAAAAATTCTTTTAACAAAACTTTCTTTCCGTCTCCTAATTTCATGTATTTATGTTTAGAGTAAATAATAGCGTCAAGGTCCTTGAGTGTGTAGCTTCCGATGATGCCGTGAAAGGTCTTTAATTCTGGCAATAGAAAAAATGTTATTGGTACGTCTGTTCGACCAAATAGATAAGTATTTGTATTAAAGCGAATTTCTACTTTCCCTGCAATCGAGTTTGCATAAAAGGTGTCTTTGTTTGGAATATGTTTTTTAACGAGACCTGGTCGTATGTAATTTTTATTCGAGTCAGTGTCGATTAGAATTTTAATGATTTGTCGATTGTCCATCCTGCATTCGAAATATGGAAGGGTGGACGAATTTAATCTAAAAAATGAATTTCTTCAACGTTATCATGGTTGTAGTCAGTATTGTCATTTCTTTCGTTGTCCAAATATTCGTACAAAGTCTGTTCGAATGATTCGTCCACAACTTGTGTCTGCTCTAAATATGTGTCAATGTCATCTGTATCTTCCCTATCTACAGGATTATTCTTCTCAGCTTGTAAATTAAAATTTCTGCTGTGTTTTCGCGCTTCTGGTTGCTGTGGTGGTGGTCGCTTTTCATAAAGACTGTTGTCTGCTGGGGTATTCATGTAGTTAATATTACGAGCCCTAATACTCTGGTCAATGTCCATTGGTTCTGATGGTTTTTGTGCAAGAGGTCTCGGAGGTGGATGGTTGTGATATTTAGGAAAAGCTCCTTGATTTTGGTAATGGTTTCTATATGTTTGCATAGGAAGATGTCTCTGAAATTGATTATATGGTTTCTTTGGCCTTGGTGGCGGTGGAATGTGTGCCAATTCCGGGTAAAATCTATCATGACCATTTAGTGGTGGGGAAGTTCGAAAATTTTGTTTTGATTTAACGTTTTGGGCATAATTTGTTCTAAAATTCTGGTTTTCCAGTTTTAGGCATAAGTGCAAGGCTTTAGGCAAATCGGTTGGCTCTTTCATTGCCAGCAGTCTGGGCAAGTCTCCTTTTAACCCTCTAATGAAGGTTTCTAAAGCTTTATCCCTATATGTTTGGGTCAAGAGGTGTAGTGATTCTTATCCTATGTCCATGGTGCTAATTTTGTTGAGTATTAGAGATAGGTGGTTGTATACTTTCTGATAAAATTCCTGAACTGTTTCTGTACCATGAATCAAAGATGTTAATTGATATTCGAGGGTGCTAACATCCGTCTTGTCTGCGTAGTGCAGAGTTAGGCAGCGAGCAATACTTTCCCAGTTCAAGGGGGTATTATATGACTCCAGTATGGCATCCGCATTGCCGACAATTTTATTCCTGATTATACTAAGAATTCCAAAATATTTTGGTGTTCCTTTTAAATGTTTAAAATTCGCTCAACAGACTTTCGCCAGGAGCTATATTCGGCTGGTTGTCCAGCAAACTCTCTCAAACACCTAACTACATCTGGTACTCTATCGAAATCATTCAACTGAGCTACGTGTTGAGGATCAATTGCCTGATCTTGATCGATTAGATGGTTCCTACCATTGTCTGCTACATTTCTAGCCTGTTCCTGGATAGCAGTTTTGATCTTATTTAATTTTAATAAAACGAAGC
Organism: Linnaemya tessellans; assembly: GCA_951800035.1. Classification (NCBI taxonomy): domain Eukaryota; kingdom Metazoa; phylum Arthropoda; class Insecta; order Diptera; family Tachinidae; genus Linnaemya; species Linnaemya tessellans. Next base: position 47,972,403 of record OX637533.1, on the reverse strand, counting down.
AAAGGTTTATTTAATTGTGGCTTATTTATTTCTTTCGTTTAAGTTTATTTAATTTTAACTATTAATAACAGTTTTTCTTATGTGGTAGGTTCACACAACAATTTGTCTTAGCTTAACATTTATAAATTTTAAATGACACGAGTGATCAAACAATAACATCTGCCCCAATCTTAATATGAAATCCGCTTTTATAGCCAAAGATGTGTACTAAAAATAACTGATCATAGTTATTTAATTTCGGGCTTACAGAATCTTAAATCGCCCTGGTAACAACTGTAATTACCTTTTAGCGCTTATTTAGCATATGCATTTAGTGTATGCAAAAAAGAGATAAAAGGATTGATAGATTAAGTTTCCAACAACATTTATTTATATGCGAACGAAATAATAATTTCTTCAGTACAAATAACAACAAAGCTTGACGGGCGTTCATAATATTTAACACTTGCTTTACATACGCAATGCAGTATGTAAAGAAGTTGAAATATTTATTGATGTTCATGATCATTTGTATTACTTAGTAACAATGACTGATTGGTGACAAGGAACAATAACAAGAACATAGCTGGGCATTAAGAAATCATTTTAATGCAGCAGGTTAATGCAAGATGCATGTATGTATGTACATGTTAATGTTTGTTTAAATATAATTAGTGTCTACAATTTATATTAAGGGGGTTCACTATAATGAATGTGTTCGTACATATAACTCCCCCATTGTTTGATTGACGCTCCGAGGAAATTCATATACATACATGCACAACTCTAGAATACTTCATAAATTTTAATGTTAATGTGTTAATTTATATATATAGTATATATATATATTTATGCTCGCTTGTTATAACTACTGCTTATGTATTCTATTATAGGTAGAGAAAAGCATAAATGGTCACCTAAGAATAAATCATAATATTTTTTCCTAATATTTACGTTTAAGGTATAATATAGTGGCATAAATCTGGTTTCAAAATTTTTTAATTTTATGAAATGATAACCTGATATCTAATTTTTATTAATTACAACCATAGAAAAATAAGGCTGAAAGTTAATTAAATAATAGTTAAATTTCCTTTTTCATAACTTATCTATATAAGTTTATATGTACATATCTTATAAATTAGTATTAATTTTATATATGAGTTCTATTCGTGAAATTACGATAGCAAGAGAAAATATACAAGTTAAGTTTAATATATTAAAAAATAATATTTATAATTGATATTACGAAGATTTATATTTTTAGGGTTTCCCTTTATATATATATTTTTATTCTACATATTTAATAGTAGAGACGTAATTTTACAGTAAATGGTTATGATATTCATAGAAAAAAATTTTGTTGTCAATAAATGGAACATCGTTTAATAATTGATTTTAACGCTTCCTTTTCCTTTTAATATGTGGCTTGTAATACTTATATCCTGTCTGTGTAACAACATGAACATTGTCGAGTTGGCCTACGTGGACCTTTCTGAATCTGGCGTGGTTCTTTCCACCTCTATCAGTTCTTAGGAAAACTTCACCTGTTTGCATTCCGCAGTCCTCACGGCTAATATTCAGTTTTGCTAATGAAGTTTCTTTCGCTTTAATAATTTTGTTTTTTATTATAGGGTAATTTTCAGTGCTAACTGCACCGTTTTGGAAATCTATAGGTTTGCAACCTGTTGTAGAATGAATCGTATTGTTATAGAACAAAATCACTTTATAAATCTTTTCCTCTACAGTGTCAAAGTCTCTGTCAGGATGATGCCTAAGTAACCGTATGTGCTCATTCATAGTGTTGTGCAGACGTTCTACGTCCGCATTCGAAGTGTGGTTGTTGTTTGAAATAAAATGAATTTCGATGCTTCTTTGTCTAAGGAATTCTAGCAATGGCAACGCCTTAAATCCTAACTCGTTGTCGGTTATTATTTTCTCTACACTGCCAACAACGCTCAGGTATTGGGTGATAGCTTTTTTAAACTCCACCCAAGACCTGTTTTGAATCCTGATTGCCTGTGCGAATTTCGAAAACTTATCAATTATCGTCAAAAACAAACTCTTTTGTAAGCTGTAAAACACGTCAACGTGAACTATTTGTCCAGGTCTGTCAGGTGTCTCGGTCATTCTAAACTTCTGTTTAATAGGGTTACGATCATATTTTTCTATGTTACAAATGTGACAACTGTTAACAAACTGTTGAATCCTGAGTTTGAGATTCGGATGATATATTTTAAGTTTTAACTGCTCAAAGTTCTCATTAATTCCTCTGTGATTATTTTTCAGATGTTCTTTTTTTATATATTCATATAGCTCGTTTTCATCCACGACGTCTGTTAGAAGTTTTCCGCATTTAACAACTTTAAGATCTGAGCTTCCCGAAAAGTATTTGTTAAATGTTTGCTCAAAAATATTAAACAGAAAACTATCAGTTATTAAAACTGCATTGACTCTTGTAGGGTGAAAGTGTCCTTTAATTACGTTTACAATGTCATTTTCATTGAAAGTACGCGCTGTAATAACCTTCCTTGAATTTTTAAAGATTGATGTATTCACAACTCTTAAGGGACTTTGGTTAGATTTTTCAATTACAAATTGATATCTGTATAAATTAAGGGCAGAGTCACTTGACTTGATCATTTTACGCTGTTCTTGCTGCACTAGATTAATTTGTGGCATTAGGCGGGATAGCGCGTCCACATTTTTATTGTTTATTCCACGCTTATAACAAATTTCGTAGTCGAATTCCTCCAGCCTTAGACGCCATCTTACTAATTTTGAGTTGGGCTCCTTAATCGAAAATAGCCACTGTAATGGTTGATGGTCCGTTTTTATTACAAATTTTCTCCCGAAAAGGTACGGTCGGAAATATGTTACTGCCCATATTACTGCCAACAGTTCTTTTTCCACCGTGCTATAGTTTATTTCGTGCTGATTCAATGTCCTGCTCGCGTAGCAAACTGGGTGATCTTCCTGCGAGAGAACTGCACCCAGTGCATAATTACTAGCATCAGTGTTGAGGACAAATTGTTTCTTAAAATCAGGGTAAACTAATATAGGGTCGTTAACTAGGAGTTTTTTCAAGGTTTCGAAACTCTCAATATATTCTAGGTCATTTAAATTAATTTTTGACCCTTTCTTTAAATATTTAGTCATTGGTCTAGCAATTCTGGAATAATCTTTTATGAACTTGCGATAATACCCACTTAGCCTTAAAACTGTTTTATCTGTTTCTGTGTTGTTGGTAGAGGATAATTAACGACGCATTCGACCTTCTTAGGGTTGGGTTTTATAGAATTTAGTGTTACAATATGGCCAAGAAATTCGGTTTCCCTTTTGAAAAAATCGCATTTATCCAGCTGTATTTTTAGATTAGCTTCTTTCAGTCTATTAAGCACAAGCTTAAGAGCGTTAACGTGTTCCTGAAGGGACGATGAATAGATAATAATATCGTCTAAATAAACAAGACAAACTTTATTAACAAGGTCACCGAGAATGCTATTCATAAGCCTTTGAAATGTGGCTGGAGCGGTTTTAAGTCCGAAGGGCATTCTGAGAAATTCATAGTGCCCTCCTTCGACTGAAAAACCTGTTTTGTGAACATCTCTTTCATCTATTTACACCTGGTGGAATCCCTTGGCTAGATCCAAAGTAGTAAAATACATGCACCTCCCAAGTTTGTCCAGAATTTCTTCAATATTGGGAATAGGGAATCTATCGTCGATGGTATTATCGTTAAGTTTGCGATAATCAATAACTAATCGCCATTTTTTTTGACCGCTGGCGTCGTCCTTTTTTGGTACTACCCATATTAGAGCAGAATAGGGAGATTTTGAGGGTCTTATTATTCCACTATCTAACATTTCCTGAATTTGTCTTTTAACTTCGGTTTTGTGAACATATGGGTACCTATATGTTTTTGAAAATATGGGCACATCATTTTTGGTGATAATTCGATGTTTTATGGCGTTCGTAAACGATAAAACAGAATTCGTTTCATAGAATAGTTCCCTAAAATTATTTAAAATTATTTTCAGATTACATCTCTCTTCTTCGTTCAAATGATCCATTTTTATTCTCTCAAGCATGGGGACTTCGCTACAGTCATCTAAAGGAAATCTGTCGTCTACCAAATAATAATTTTCTGGTGTAACAGGCCATGAATTTCCTTCGCACAAGTATATTACATCACCACATTGTGCTTTGGTCCTCGCTTTAACTTTAAAATTCTGTGCATTATAAATGCCTTCACCTAAAATAATTTCACCCCAACTATTGCGGTGTTCTGCGATATGTACTAGCCCGTCTTTTACAGGAGTAATAAAACTAATACGGTGGAAATTAGGAAAAAACAAAGGTACAGTTCTACCGTTTAATCTAAGTTCTTTCCTACCATAATCTATTACTGCATTATAAGTGCGTAAAATATCATTGCCAATTATTCCGTCGTAATCATTATGAAACTTACATTCTATTAAAGATATCATATCATTTGTATCTCCCAGCTCAGAAAATAATGGGATACGGTACATGATGTCTGCTGATATCTCGCTCTGTAGTGTTTTTAACGTCATTTTTGTAGAATTTATCATCCACTTTGGATCACAAATGCCGGTGTTTACAATAGAATGTGTGGCTCCTGTATCCACTATAAATTTTAGTTTCCCTTTAAGTATTAAATAAGGTAAGGCCCCGGGGAGGACACAGAGTGAAAATTTTGGGCTGTATAATTTCCGGTTGTTTCCTTTGGTAGGACGGCGTTCCTCTGACCATTTGGAAATGTCATCCGATTATTGTTATTATTATCTACCACAAACGAATTAGTCAAAGATTCTGCGGTGGAATCACAGTGATTGTTTTTACAATTAGAAGTTGAGGAATTACTACGAATTAAAGGTTGCGAAAAATAAATTGGATTTTCAACATTTCGAACCATGTTTATATCCATTGGCGTTGCTGCCTGTTGTTCGTAATAAGAGTTGTGGTCTCTAGAAAAATTCTGTGTATTATTATTACTTCCATAAAAATTCCTGGTTCTCTGTTGCGGTACTGAAGTGTTATTAGGTAAAGTAAAATTATTTCTACCGCTTAGATTTGCAGATCTGCCGAAATTATTAGTACTTTCGAAATAATTTGACCCATTTGAATAGTTAAAATTGTTCCTGTATCTATTACCATTTCTATTTATCCCAGGTCGTTGGTTGCCGCTATTACTCCCATTACGTTCTTGTGATCGTCTTTTATTCCTATAATCTACATCTTCGTTAACAATATTTTTTCCACTTTCAGCGTACCCAGAAGTAAATAGTATATTCATTGCCTCTTCTAAAGAACTTGGATTTCTACAAACTATTATCGTCCTCATTGGTTCGGGTAATTTTTCCCTAAAAACTCTAAGAGCAGTTCTCATATTATTCGATGCAACTTGTTCACTCCCCAGACAATTTCCTAAATCAGAAATAGTTCTGTTGTTGAGACTACGAAGTCTGCTTTTTATCTCGTTATAGAAATCGATAGCGTTCGTCCTAAAATTTGTAGACCGGAGATCATCGTACAATTCCTCAGCACTGCGATACTCTCCAAAGTAATTTACCAAGACCGTTTGGATCTCCACCCAAGTTCGAGCATGAAAGTTAATTTCGATCACCTCTTTGGCACTACCTTTAAGCTTACTTTTAATAAAATCTAAAAAAAGTGATTGAGTAGTTTGGTCATATTGGACAAATAAAGGAGTGATCTTATCAACCAGAGAAATAGATGTGTATAAGTCCCTTTTATCACCCGAAAATTCTGGCAGTCTTTCTATGAATTTAAGTGGATCTAAAGAAATGTGAACAAGTGAAATACTTTCCTCACCCTGGGCCATGATGATAACAATAAAAGGGGAAAAATTTTGTGGATAAGAAGGATCCCGCTTCTTTACACAGAACCTGAAACTTAAGTATTACAAACCACTAAAATGACATGCAGGAGAATAATATGGTTTATTTAAAGTAATTGAATAAAAAAAATAAATAATATCAGAAAAGCTTATGTAATGAATTAAACTAATTTATAATGTATACTTAAATAATTCTCGAACACTGTGACTTCCTTGCAATTGATTTTCCTCCAAGCGATAATATTTTGTAGTCGATCAGCCAGCATAAAATTTTCTTTCATCGTTTGGGGTTGGTTTTATTTATTCAGCTCCCACTTAACACGTTCCTCACGTTTATATTAAGTGCATATGTTTTTTATAAGTTTAAGATTTGTTTTTTATATATAGTATGTAACGACACGTTTCCGCTGGTTGCTGGGGTAGAGCTCAGCGGCGTCCAGGGTCAGTTACATAAATTTGTTGATTGCAGGGAGATCTCTCGTTGGCCAAGTAAAACACCAAGATTCAAGTATACACGTTTATTGAGCAATAGTAAAAATGATGCTTCACAGGCTGGTTCTTGGCGACGTGGTCAATAATAGGGTAAGGAGACAATTTCTCTAGCAACCGTATGTGGTCCAAGTGACCAAGACGAACACGAGATATGGCAAAACGCTGTGGGAAAAGCAAATGTCCAACCAGGTTAACAATACTGTCGCTTAGGTTGTCATTTACCCCTACCACACTATAGCTTCAGTGGACTACAAGAATATGCCTACAGGTTAACAGTACTGTCGCTTAGTAGACAAATTCTGTAGTCGCCTTTGGACACCAAAACTACCCGAAATAATTACTATTTGTGGTCAATGTGACCAAAATGCACACGAGATATGGCAAAACGCTGTGGGAAAAGCAAATGTCCAACCAGGTTAACAGTACTGTCGCTTAGGTTGTCATTTACCCCTACCACACTTTAGCTTTAGTGGATTACAAGAATATGCCCACAGGTTAACAATACTGTCGCTTAGTAGACAAATTCTGTAATCGCCTTCGGACACTAAAACTAACCGAAATAATTAATAATTGAAATTTAATATTAAGACCAAACAACTTACCTCCACGCCGGCTGCCCAAGAACTAAGACCGCTGTTCAGCATTACTGCGCCTTATATAGGCTGGCACCGCTTACATACATGAGCGTTAATATGCATGTATGTACGCGAGCCGTACAATGTTTCTGCTTAGCATCTACTTTATATTATCATATACATACATACATACATCACCATGTACCTACATGTGTACATGCCAACTGTACGCGATTGATGTATGAAAAGTAAAGCATAACAAATGGAATGCAGCAGCATTATATTTAAGAACAAATTATATGGAAAACAAGTTTTCTTACGGTAGATCGTTGTGCATGTACATATGTACGTGTGTAAATGGTTATCAATATATACCGCTAATTTGAATGTTTTACTTAGTAGGTAAAGCAAAATATAATATACAAAAATGCCCATACAATTCATTAGGTTTGTAAAAGTAAATAATATAAATAATCGAGTAATAATATATAAAGAATAATAAGATGCTTACATGTGAGCAAAAACAAGCGTGCGCCTTTTGCTCGTTACATCACCTCCCCTCATACGGGTTGGGGCCATTAGGTTAACTTCCATACTCTTACTACGCCCTTTCGCGAAATTGACACCCGAAATCGGTGGTCTTCGCTCATGGTGATGAGACGGATCTGTTGGAACTGCTGTCGATGTCTCAGCTTTTCGGCAATGAATTGCTGCACGTCCGGGGGAATCTGTTCCGGAGGAACTACCACGGAGCTGCTGGGTTGATTGGGTGACCGGCTGCTATGGAACACGCCTCTGGTGTTGTCCACATTATTGGTCTCCCAGTGGAAGTGCCGACAGGGTACCTGGTTACCTATGGCGTAGTCGGTGAATTTTTCGGGATCCTTCAACTCCTTTTGTTCAGTCAGAACTGCACCATAATCGCTGGCGTCTGTTTGAGGCTTGAAGGGCTGGTTAAGATCGGGGCTTGCGCGGATCGGTGGCTGGGTCAAGCTTTCCTTGCGTGTCTGCTGCTCGTTACCCCATTTCCAGTGCCGTCTCTTCAACAGCACGGTGAGGGGTTGTGGTGGCGTGGCGAATTCTGGTGTGGTACGTCGGTAGCAAGACGTGACACCCAAGAATCGGCGCACTTCTCTACCATTATTGGCGGGTTGCATTTTGGTGATAACCGCAATCTTCTCGGGATCGGTTTTAATACCTTCTTGGGTGCCAGCGTGTCCAAGGTACTTGGTTTCTGCCGCAAAGAACTTACACTTCTCAGGCTTTATACACAGCTGGGCTTGGCGTAGGCAATCGCTAGGTTCGACCCCCACCTTGCGGCTTTGCACAATCAACCCCGCACACTGGATGCTGGTTTCGAAAATTTGGAGGAAGTCAAGCCCCAATACCATGTCCTCGGTTGCGTTCTCCATCACCAGGATCTCACACATGGCTGTCTTCTTACCCAAGGTCACTGCTATTCTCAGGGATCGTGATATCACCGCCTTGGATCCATCTGCCAAGAGTACATCGATTTTTGAGGGAATATATGCTGGCTGCCGGATGCATTTCTTGATTAACCGTGGGTGTATAAAACTCCTCGTTGCCCCTGTGTCTACTGTCGCTGCTGTTAGTTGGTTTTCAATGAGGATCATAGCCTTCAGCTTGTTTTCCTCCCATACGAGCTGCGTCGGATTTGGCTGTTGATTTGCGGCGGCTGCTTGTCTCGGTTTCCGACGGGCACGCTTTCGAGAGGTAGATTTTTCTACCATCAATCGATGGTGCTCTCCTCTACCCGGGTTGGATATGGTAGGGATACCCTCGAGTTCGTCGGAAAGTGCAAGCAGATCATCCAGCGTGGTGAAGTCACGGCGACGTATAAACCACTGGTAGTCTGGCTGTGAGTTCCGGAAGATCCGTTCCAGTTTCTGGTCTTCGGCCATGTTGGTGTGTTGCATCAGATTCTGGAGCGCCAGCACGTAGTCCTTAAAGGGTTCTCGTGCACGCTGTGTGCGTTTACGGACGTCATCCTCCAACTTCTCAAAGTAGCGTGGAGGGAGGAAAAATTTTAGAAAGTCCCCTCTGAATTGCTGCCACTGACGCCAGTTTTTGTTGTTGTTTCGATACCAGATTAATGCCTTGTCTCTGAAACACTCACCCAAAACTCGTAGCACTTGTGTTAGGTCAATGCCATACATTTCCGCCAATTCCTCTACACGTTCTACGAAACCGATAGGGTCCTTGCCGCCATCGTATTTTAAACCCCATTTCCGAACGAATTCCACTACCATAATTCGATCGGGGGTTGCGGGCTCTACCCAGGTGTCAGCCCGGAGTGGTGGCTTTTGCGTCGGTGGTGCTGCTGCCGGCCAGCCTGGGGCAGGTACGCTGAGGCTAGGGGATGGAATCGCAGCAGCCTCGTGTTGATTCTGTAGGGCTAACAGTCGTTCAGACGTGTTAGCCTCGTGGTCGGCGGTAATAAATTGGCTGAACCTCTTTCTCAGTTCCTCCACGCTTCCCGTGGAGTTTTGGCTGAACTGCGCCAAATACGTCACCAGCTCGTCCTTCTTAAGGGCATAGATCCACGATGTCTTCAGCATTTTACTTACTGGCAGTCTGGTGGTTCTGTATCGAGCGACACTGGGGTTGGCTGGTTAAAATTGGGATATTATTTTTGCTCTTTAGCGTTTCGCAATTGCACGTGGCACAAAATCACTATTTCTCCTCTGAGTCCTTATGTATAAGGTGGTGGTTTGTTTTAACACAGAAGTCCCTGCTCGGGCGCCAATGTAACGACACGTTTCCGCTGGTTGCTGGGGTAGAGCTCAGCGGCGTCCAGGGTCAGTTACATAAATTTGTTGATTGCAGGGAGATCTCTCGTTGGCCAAGTAAAACACCAAGATTCAAGTATACACGTTTATTGAGCAATAGTAAAAATGATGCTTCACAGGCTGGTTCTTGGCGACGTGGTCAATAATAGGGTAAGGAGACAATTTCTCTAGCAACCGTATGTGGTCCAAGTGACCAAGACGAACACGAGATATGGCAAAACGCTGTGGGAAAAGCAAATGTCCAACCAGGTTAACAATACTGTCGCTTAGGTTGTCATTTACCCCTACCACACTATAGCTTCAGTGGACTACAAGAATATGCCTACAGGTTAACAGTACTGTCGCTTAGTAGACAAACTCTGTAGTCGCCTTTGGACACCAAAACTACCCGAAATAATTACTATTTGTGGTCAATGTGACCAAAATGCACACGAGATATGGCAAAACGCTGTGGGAAAAGCAAATGTCCAACCAGGTTAACAGTACTGTCGCTTAGGTTGTCATTTACCCCTACCACACTTTAGCTTTAGTGGATTACAAGAATATGCCCACAGGTTAACAATACTGTCGCTTAGTAGACAAATTCTGTAATCGCCTTCGGACACTAAAACTAACCGAAATAATTAATAATTGAAATTTAATATTAAGACCAAACAACTTACCTCCACGCCGGCTGCCCAAGAACTAAGACCGCTGTTCAGCATTACTGCGCCTTATATAGGCTGGCACCGCTTACATACATGAGCGTTAATATGCATGTATGTACGCGAGCCGTACAATGTTTCTGCTTAGCATCTACTTTATATTATCATATACATACATACATACATCACCATGTACCTACATGTGTACATGCCAACTGTACGCGATTGATGTATGAAAAGTAAAGCATGACAAATGGAATGCAGCAGCATTATATTTAAGAACAAATTAAATGTAAAACAAGTTTTCTTACGGTAGATCGTTGTGCATGTACATATGTACGTGTGTAAATGGTTATCAATATATACCGCTAATTTGAATGTTTTACTTAGTAGGTAAAGCAAAATATAATATACAAAAATGCCCATACAATTCATTAGGTTTGTAAAAGTAAATAAGTCCCGGTTTACACTATGCAACTTTTGTTGCAGCAATTCTTATTTAGAGTGCGAGTTCTGAAATAGGGATATATACCATTTGTATTCCTTTCTCGCTCTTCCTCACTAAATATCAAGAATTGCTGCGACAAAAATTGCATAGTGTAAACCAGGACTAATATAAATAATCGAGTAATAATATATAAAGAATAATAAGATGCTTACATGTGAGCAAAAACAAGCGTGCGCCTTTTGCTCGTTACAAGTATAATTTTGCTTTTAAAATTATGTGATTTTGACTTAGTGATTTCTTTTAAAATTTCGTGATTTTTCACCAAGTTCCTCTGAATTTTCGTCTATTTGGCATTCAAAATCCTTTTGTTTTTTTTCTTTTACCAGGCACAAAGAAATTTCATATATTATATGACACTGTTTAGTTGAAAGTTTTTTTTTGTCTTTAAATTTTGAATCATTTATTGTCTTTAAATTAAAGTACATTAAATTTAAAAAAAAGGGAATGTTTTATATATAGGTTGCCCATAAGACATTGAAATGTTGAGTATCCTTTCTTGGTTAACTTTTTAACGTAAGCCACTTACAAAGGACACTTGGACAATCCTACCGACTGCGCCAGTTTTGATCTTATTTAATTTTAATCAAACGAAGCAAAGGTTTATTTAATTGTGGCTTATTTATTTCTTTCGTTTAAGTTTATTTAATTTTAACTATTAATAACAGTTTTTCTTATGTGGTAGGTTCACACAACAATTTGTCTTAGCTTAACATTTATATATTTTAAATGACACGAGTGATCAAACAATAACATCTGCCCCAATCTTAATATGAAATCCGCTTTTATAGCCAAAGATGTGTACTAAAAATAACTGATCATAGTTATTTAATTTCGGGCTTACAGAATCTTAAATCGCCCTGGTAACAACTGTAATTACCTTTTAGCGCTTATTTAGCATATGCATTTAGTGTATGCAAAAAAGAGATAAAAGGATTGATAGATTAAGTTTCCAACAACATTTATTTATATGCGAACGAAATAATAATTTCTTCAGTACAAATAACAACAAAGCTTGACGGGCGTTCATAATATTTAACACTTGCTTTACATACGCAATGCAGTATGTAAAGAAGTTGAAATATTTATTGATGTTCATGATCATTTGTATTACTTAGTAACAATGAGTGATTGGTGACAAGGAACAATAACAAGAACATAGCTGGGCATTAAGAAATCATTTTAATGCAGCAGGTTAATGCAAGATGCATGTATGTATGTACATGTTAATGTTTGTTTAAATATAATTAGTGTCTACAATTTATATTAAGGGGGTTCACTATAATGAATGTGTTCGTACATATAACTGATAGCTTCAGCAACCAATCTTCTTATTTCTGCCTGTATATCTCTCATATTAAATGCAACCTGATTTGGCTGATTTTCCTGCGCATATATTATAGCTGGTCTGATCAAATTGCTTGGATTGGACATTTTCTGTTTCACTTTTCAAATACCCTTTGGAGTACAAAATGGCTAACCTTAACTTGTTAATATTTATTAACTTATTTTATTAGTAATGGTTTATTTTTTTGAAACTAGAGGGTCCCTTAGGAATCGTAATATCTTCTTTAATTAAAATTTTAAAATATATTTTTATGTAATTTTTAGGCTAGTAAATTAATTTATTAACCTGGAGGGTCCCGTAGGAATCGCAGATTTTCATTCAGTTATAAATCTTAGTATAGCACTTGTTTTCTTTTAAATATTCATATATATTAACTTAAAAGGATTTTTACAAAAGGATTTTTTCCTTATTTCTTTTAAAATATTTTTTTGATTACTATATTTAAGCAATATTTATATATTATTTTTTCTTGTCCACAATGATTATTTTATTTAAATTTTTATTTTGTAAAAATTTTATCTAATTTCTTTACTAGGAGCAATGTATTTTTTTCACAATATCTAATTAATTGATTTAATATTTGCAATATAAGAATTTACTTAATTTTTTTATGAAAATTAATACATTATTTTCTTTCGTTCACTTTTTAATGATTTAAAATTTTCTTATATTAACTTACAATAATAATATTAGTTGCATCCTTCTTTTGTGTTTGTAGCAGCGGCTGCTGAATTCCTCAGCTCCTTTTCGTCTGTTCCTGTTTGCAATTACTAAGGGGCCCTTTTGTTTCTGCTACCTGGATATGGATTGAATTTGGGGACCACGCGGATAGGCGACGTGCTATCTTGTAGGACGATTTACACTTTTTTTCACTTTCTACCGGCTAAAGGGCTTATTGTGATTTAAAGAATTTGTGTTAAAGAGAGGTCCCTGCTCGGGCGCCAATTAAACAAAAATTATGTTATTTTTGTTTTTTAAAAATATTTTCAGCACGAAGGTCTGAAGTGTACTTTATTTATTTAGAGTTGAATAATCACTGAACTTTATTACAATATTTTGTTATACAATTACAATATTTTGTTTAATAATAACTATTGCTATGTTAACAAAATGCAACCTCAACAATGTTCTACATAATTTATTGGGACAGTTAATTAAGCGGAAGTATTGCAACACCAATTGCTTATTTCTTATGTTGCATCGCAAGCGTTTTATTTTGGCGCGTGCAAGTTTATTAACCTAAATGTTGATTTGAAGGAACTGAATATACATACAAACACACGTATGTAGCTACATGTTAAAGCACAACCAACAACAACCATAACCAGATGCTACGCGCGAAGTTACCAGATGACGTTACTTTGCTTATATAAAGTCGTTGCCAGAGATCAGATGAAAAGGAGTGTGTTTTTAAATCTAGACGTGTTAACATCTATGTATAAGTGTTTAGTAGTACAAATACTCGTGTGAATTAAGTAATAAAGTATTGCCGCCTTGAAGGATAAGTAAAAAGCGTTGAAGGATAGGTAAAAAGCGTTTTTACGAGTCTACCAATTTTTCCCAGAAAAAACGTGAACAATTTAAGAATACGTGGGGAAATGGGCAGCAGGACTAGCAGCGACAGATAGAAATAAAGCCAAACAGTTGCTAAAAAGGCATGCCAGTATCTTCGCCTTGAGATACCAAAGTCAGGGTAGAACTGCATTGTTTAAACATGAAATTAACACTGGCGAAGCTGGGCCGATTAAACGGACACCCAAAAGCGTACACCTCGCAAAGCGAGATGAAGCCAAAGATCCTGTAAGTGAAATTGTGCGTGATGGCGTAATTGAGCCGTCTTCTGGTCCCTGGAGCTCGCCTGTAGTCTAGTTAAAAAGAAAGATTCTGCGTAGACTACAGGAAGCTCAATGACAAAACCAAGAAGGACAGTTATGCACTCCCCAGAATTGATGACTCTTTGGACACGCTAGCTGGTACCAAAAGGTTCTTTACGCTAGACTTGCGAAGCCGATATGGGCAAGTAGAGATTGCAGCAAAAGACAAGGAGAAAATTGCCTTCAGCGTCGGTAACGGATTATGGCAGTTCAAAGTTATGACATTCGGTCTCTGCAATGCTCCGGGCACATTTGAACGCCTAATGGAGAAGGTACTGAAAGGACTTCACTGGAAGACATGCTTGGTATATCTAGCTGACATAATCGTGATGGGGAAAACTTTTAATGAACACCTCAAACGGATATCATCAGCTGGATTAAAACTCATCCTGAAGAAATTTGCATTCTTCCAGAAAGAAGTAAAGTATTTGGGGCATCGTGTTACAGCAGACGGAATGTCAACAAATGAAGGTAAAATACAAGCAGTAAAGGACTGGCATCAACCTAAAAATTTTCATGAATTGCGCAGCTATTTGGGCCTTTGTACATACTACAGACGCTTTGAGCCACAGAAAAATGCATTCCAGAAACTTAAAAGATTATTGTGTACGTCACCAGTAGTAGCGTATCCTATAGCTGGAGAAGAATTTGTGCTGGATTCTGCTGCGAGCGGCTATTGCATAGGGGCCGTGCTATCCCAAGTAGTTAATGGCACTGAGAAAGTCATAGATATTATAGCCGTGTACTCTCAAAACCTGAGAGGAACACTGTGTGGCACGACGTGAGCTTCTGGCAGTATTGGAATGTATTAAACATTACCATAAGTACCTGTATGGTCAACACTTCACACTTTAGTAGGCTCTGCAGTTTAGAGTGTAAACATTACGTTAGAACTGAACAAAAGGAAGACGTTGTTGATGTTCGGCTAATGCACATCGACTCTGATGAAGACTGGTCAGCGGCACAGAGGGACGACTGTGTACTGAGGAAAATTATAGCAACCAAAGAGGAGGACAGAAGACCGTCTTGGAATTAAATTTCGGCAGAAATCCCACTCGAAAAATCTTATGGAGCTCAGTGGTTTTGCAAGAGTTTCATAATGGACCTAGTGGCGGCCATCTTTCTTCTTTATACCTATATTTTTACATTTTATTTTCTGTCCTGGGGCATAGTCTTTAAATGGTTTTCTTGATTTGTTATGAAATTTTAAATCTTTTTCCTGTTTTTGCACTAATTTCTCTATGTTTTCCTTTCTAGCATTTTCATACTGTTCCGGGTTCGTGCTGACTCTTCTGCCAAAAAATATTTCAATCGGTTTCCTACCCGTGGTGGAGTGAATAGTGTAATTGTATTCATAAACTTATCTATCTAATAGCTCATGAAAGCTTCTATGTATTTTATCAGTTTTAAGGCAACGCATTATTTTTGATAAGGTAGAATGGAAGCGTTCCACCTGACCGTTTACAGTACTCTTGTAAGGTGGGGTTCTGAAAATTAGTATATTTAATTGGTATTCGAGCATGAACTGAATTGAAGCTGAGTTTAGAGCCTTTTCGTTGTCTATGACAACCATTCTACGTACCCCGAAATTAAATAGTATTCTCCTTAGCGGTTCTCGGATGTCTGCGACTGATCTGGAATTGATTGGGATAGCTTGAGCATATTTTGTGACTTTATGTATTGCAGTTAATATAAAATGTTTTTCGGTGGACCAAATATCTATGTGTAGTATTTCTCCGGCATATTGAGGAAACGGGGTGTGTGATATGTTATATTTATTGGAATGACGATCGTATTTCCCTTCTTTGCAAACTTTACATTGGGCTATTGTTTTTTTTTTTGTTTTTCACCCATTTTTGGAAAATAATATTTTTCCAGGAGTTGCATTTTATTTTCTCTTGCATTCCTATGGGCTCTTTTATCTTTAGTGATTCTTCCTCTTGTCTTAAAGGATCTGTCAAATCTTCTACTTGTGTTTGTGAATATCTAACTTTATGATTTGAAAAATTATTTGAATATATTGATTGAATTTGTCCCATAATATTTTCATTTGTGAACAACCCATTCACTACATCTGGGTTAAGATATTTCTTCAGGATTGCCATAAGGCCTTCTTCTAAATAATTTGGGGCTGTAATAATATGTCGATGATGTTGGGAAGGGATGTTAAAACTGATAATCGCTTGTCTCTCCTATCAGTATAAAAATTTGGTTTTTATAAACGTTAATAGGACATTCTACTGATGGAATTGAATTATCCCCTGAACTTTCATTACTGTGTACTGTAGATGTTAATGCATTAATATTGGTAATTTTATTACGTGGAGGTCTTGAAAGTGCATCTGCTACAACATTTTTTCTGCCAGGCTTATAGTGGAGTTCATAATTACATTCTTCCAGTATAGCTTTCCAGCGTTTCATTTTCGAGTTATTATTTTTATTGCTCATAGCATAAATAAGCGGTTGATGATCTGTGTATATGATCACTTTAGCGCGGCCATATGAGTAGTTTCTAAGTGAATTCAATGACCAAATAATAGCCAACATTTCCCTCTCGTTAGCTGCGTAATTCTCTTCGGTTTTACTAAGAGATCGAGA